>JABASD010002154.1:0-29664 GCA_019776165.1 Pogonognathellus flavescens
ATTGCTCTTCTAACTATACCAATAGATTCACTTAACTCATTTCTTATTCTTTTACAACATACAGGTGCGACTGTTTGTAGAAGTCAATCGTGACAAATTACCGGATGTTGCCACATCATTAAATAATTCTTTGGCTACCATTCAGTCGAATGACGCTTGGATGTCCACATATGGAATGCCCATCGCTAACTGGATGGACAGAAATGCAAATCAGGAGCAAATCAATAATGAGCTCAACAGTAAAAATACATTTAAGATACGAGATATGTTGTCGTGAAATGAGTAAAAATGCAGCAAAAATTTACATGTACATTCTATTGGCTGTCGTCTCAAAAAATTAATGAATAAATACAATACACATAATAATATATAATTTAAACAGTAATTCAATGACTAAATTTTCAATCTAAACGATATAGGAAGAAATGTTACAAAATTTACCTTGTATACGTTATAGTTATAATATAAGTTTATATGAGCCTAAGTGATGTGTTCAAAAAGAGGGTGTCGTATGTTTGTATGTGTAAGAGTAAAACACATAGCTAAAATACCAGGTTCATATGTGGTCGTGTAGTAAAAGTGCAAGTGTGGTAAAGCTGCTAGTACTATTCCACTATCGACGGCGAGATGAAATTGCAAACTTATGCATGAGAATTCCTGTATGCATGAACAGGTCGTAAAAGTTGCAGAATTACATGGTTGATTCATTCTTGTCTTTGTTCACTGTATGTACTACGCACATAATATTGACAAATTTTGCCGTGACTGCATAATGATGATGCGACGATAATTCTTTCTTTCAGAGCTAACACATGTTACTTATCAAATTTACTTTCATCTTAATCCCTAACGCATGTTTTGTGTTGCAACTTGACATGGTTGTGCACACATGTGCATTTTCTAACTATATTCCAAACGTATTTAAGTATCTCATGTATGGTATACGCGGTATGGTAGACTGTAGACACTAGACCATTACGTTTGCTAATAAAACGCGGTTGAGAATTGTTAAGTTGAGGGTTCGGAGTTTGAACCATGTTAACAAGACTTACATTTTCAGCAAAAATTTTCTCAACTTTACTTTTCAAAATGCATAGTATTTTTACTTTGTTATTAATAATTGAAAAATAAATTACTAGTTAAAGCAGCTTTTTCCATATTAAATGAGATAAAGCACGCACTGGTGGTAACCACTACCACGATATGTACATGACTTCTTCAGATATGCACGTAAATCCTTTCTTTAAATTGAGAATTGTGATTTCGGAACCGAATGCGCAACTAATTAAAACAATAATATTAGTAACGAGCATGATTGTTCTGTATTGAGCTAAGCTTAGCTTAAAAAATATCCTTATCGTTAGTTTATGATGGTTCTGATAGCAGTAGTAGCTGTAACTGTGACTTATTGGCAGAATTATGACTGTGAATTAATTATTGTATTTGTAATACCACGTAGTGATTTACGTAGGGTTGTATGTGCACCTGATCATTTACAATTCTCCTCTTCCTTCTTCGCCTGCGTGAAACTGTAGGTTCATAATTTGTTATATGAGTAATGACTAATTTAAATTATTGTGTTAACGACAAATGCGTTACAAACTACCACGAACCAAATAATTTTTTCTGTCGTACATTTTCCAAGTAGTAGTAAAAGAGTGCCTAAATGATAAATACTATACTTTAGCAATTGCATCCTAAAATCGTATCAGCGTATGGATTCACCGGGACGGGACTCAGTCCCCCGGATTACAAGAGAACGGGGTTATGGGATAAATATTTGCGGCCGAAAGCAACAAATCCGCTCATATTTGCATATCTGAACCTCGTCCCCCCATTTGATAAATTTAGATACGCCCTTGCCTGAAATAACATATGTACGCAGCAGGAGGGCTAAGGCCAAGGCTAAGATATATAGCAATAATGCAGAAACTATTGTCCAGAGTAATAAAATACAATCCGTAACTAAAAATAAAAAATTTAATACTCTTTCTTACATACCCCATGTTGCCGGTCAGTGATTTTGGTTGGATACGCTTTCAGTTCCATGTAGCTATTAAGAATATTTATCGTCTCGGATTGTAGCAAACAAACAGCGAAAAACGAAAGAGAAGATCGGACATTAAAATAAAATTATTTTTTATGGTATAGGTGCGCAATGAGAAGATCATTATAGGATGGGTGCTTAAACTTAAACATACCTTTAACTTAAACGCATGGGAACTTGGAACCAATCTGGATTGCAATTCAGTAAAAGTCATTTCATTTTTAATGAGGGTAAAAGCCTGAAATAGACTAAAGTTCCTAGTCCCACACGTTTTTATGGTGCTTTATTATTGCCAAATAACATAGGTCAAATAATTCTCTGGACCACACGCAGAGAGGAATTTACATCTCTCTTCCACTTAATGAATGGCTATAAATAAATTATATTTCAGCTTGCACAATGCAAAGCATGTCTTCTTCTAATTCTACAGCAAAGTAAAAAAATTCTTGTAAAAACAGAAAGTACATTGACCCACCAGGTAAAAATTTAGGTTCCTTTAAAAATCAAAACCTTTAGCTTTACGTCGAACCCCAACTCATGGATAAGTCTGGGAATCATCACATTCTACATGATTCTATACATGATACATAAGAGTACCGTACCAGTACATGAAATACTTACAGCTGCTAATTTTCTGTTTACATTTTGTGTATTAGAATTAACATTACATTTTAATAAATTCCTTTTGTATAATTAACAAATTGTGTTAGATAATAAGCTACATGGTACATACATGGAAAATTAATTGAAGCACACAAAGAATTTTTTTAATATGAACTTGTTTCAGAAGAAAAACGTTAAATGAATAATTGGTGCGATGCTGTCTGCTTACTTAGACTTTAAATTACCGTAGGCTATAATAATAATATAGGTATTTGCTAATGTGCATCCTGCAGTTTTAATCCAAGATCGAATTTATCAAATAGTTATACCGCATGCATTCCAAGTATTGTATTCTATAACAATATAACAACGTATTGCGAATTGTATTGCATTGCAATTGCAACTAATGAAATGGAAGTGTCATGCAGCTTATTTAACCAATTTTTCTTTAAATCTTTCATATGAAAAAGTTAAAAAACTCATTCACAAGCTTATTTTTTTGTAATGTGAAAAAAATCTTATAAGATTGATTTCATACTATGATTCTTTTTTTATGTAACAAAGTTTGAGCTTGTACATTGAAACTTTTGGTTAGTGCCGTCTTTGATGTATTTATTAATTGTTTAATTCATCATGCACAAACTGCATTATAGGAACAATAGTGAACAATAGGTATTCCTTTACTGAAATGTATGCACGTATCTTTTTTGTCTAGTAGAGATTAGAAACTCCTCACTCAACCATATTAATCTATCTCAATCGATTTCTGTTCACTTTTTTGTGGAAGATAATCTACTACAAGATCTTGACTCCCTATAGCAGTAAGCATTCGGGCTACAATGGTGTAATTACAATTTTAGATTCTAAAAAATAGTAATTATCATTTAACCTGCCTCATGAAACTGCACTGGTCTTCATTCTAGCTTAATTTGTTTATGTAATTGCATAAGTAATAATAATTACCTACTCAGACATACTTAATATGTACCTAATCTTATTGCCTAACAGAGCTAAATGTAATTAAGTACAACTTGAAACAATGTGTCTCACTTATTTTTTGTACTTAGTACACTCGTCAAAAATAAATCATAATATGTTCTCCATGGGTATCTCCAGTGATAAATCAAAAGTTTAAGAGTAGTACATACAGAGTGACACATACTTCTATGTAGAAAGAAGCCAAAGGGGAAATCATCAACCTTTAAAGCAATTTTGCTTTTCTTTCACCACTGCTGTTGTACAAACTTCAAGTACGATCTCCCTGCATGAAATGAAAAGGAGATTATTTTTCTGTCCACTTGCAAGTTGGATGTTAAAGTTAAACACATCCTCGTTACATTACATTCGTCGTTGACAGTAACAGATGGAGATTTAATTCAAAGATGAGATCAAGATGACTACTACAAATAAAAGTACAGGTATACCGGTACGTAGCAAATAAAAGATGAAAGATACCACAAGGACATGATGCATTGTAAGAAAGCACGTTGCCACCACTTAGATATTCATTATATTTTATAACACAACGATGACCTAAGGATTTCAACGGTTTGTATTTTCCTGCTGTTAGATAAATCGACACTACTTGCAAGCAGAATGCAGACTTATCACTTTTACTTTCTTTCAATATTAAAAAAATCTTTTTTTCATTCACATAACATCTCTATATCGTATCTAGATACAATTGCTTACACAAAGTATGCTATACACAAACTCAAATTGTATGTAATTTGTCTAAGTATGCAACTTCATTGTAATATTGTTGTGATTGTCATCCAATATTATAGTAATTCTACTCACTAATGTATTTCTTTCTGAAATAGCATTGTGTATGAATGCACATAGGTAGTTACGTAAGTATATTCAATCTTCATTTTTACAAAATTTTATATGCTATATGCAATTATGTGTAATAATATGTTTTAAATGGATTTATTTGTGTTTCATTCATTGTGATATTTATTAAACGAAACGAGCTTTACAGACAGATATTATTGTCCGTTTTGTTATTGCTATATGTATATTAAACTTTACTTTAAGGTGGTTAGTTGGACAGGTAGGTATTTAACTTTAAAAAGTGTTGTCGCCATCACATGTGCAATTTGTGAGGCTAAAAAGCATGTAATGGAGTAACGCAGCAGGTGTTATTCACCAGAATCCAGATTATGAATGTACTTTTTATGCGTGCAATAAGATTGTCCAGGATAAAAATAGACGCAAATGGTAATTATCGCTGTCTAGATTTGTAATGCGTGTTTTTGTGCCTTTTTATTTTTGCAAGGTTAATGGCTGCCTTGGCTGCTACGCATTTGTTTAGGAGGACAAGATAGAGAATACTACAAACGGACACTGAACGTAAAGTAACACATAAACGAGGAAAGAAGATTGCAAAAGTTGAGAAAGGACTGAACAATTTTCTTTGTATACATAAAGCATAAGCAGTGCAAAACAATACATAGGTACAGTACGGCCGATTATGCTTATAATAATATGTAGGTACTTTCAGTCTTTCATGAGATTTTTATTGTTTCTGTGTATAGCCATATTTCATCACTCTTCTGAATGGACAGGAGGCATCCTGCTAAAAGATGTTTTACATGTCTACTGTTTACTAAACACTATTTAGCACTTGCTTCAATTGGGCATTACTTTTATCACAATCCTATATATAGTATGTTAAAGGATTGTGCTTTTATTATGGAATCGAGTATAAAAAAAATACACACCGAGGCAGAGCTGATATCTATTAGTTTAAAAAACAATTTATTAACATTTCTTTTCAAATATTTTTCCGAGAACAAAAGACTAATTGTAAGAATAAATATTATGAATTTAAATTATGATATAAAATTAGCAAGTGATTATCCAGGATTCACAAATGGGAGGGGTTTGGGGAGGTCTGAGAGGAAAAAACGAGCAAATTTTATGCCTTTTGGTGGCAAAATTTGGTTAAATAACCCTTTTTCGGGAATTTGGAGAGGTCTCAGCCCCGATGAGCCCATGCGTAGATACGTTGAAAATTAGTGCAATATTGCTTTCAACTTTGTCATATGAAAGTGATAGGTTTGGGTAGACAGAATTTTTCTGTCCTAAAAAGTAATTGTCTGGTTGAAAAAGTGTGTTCTCTGTGCCTTAATCAAAATTAATACCTATAGCGAAGTGATATCATGAATTAATAGCTATGCTATGATTGAATTAATGTAGTTTAACGAATTTTTAGTACCTTCTTCAATTGATACTGTTCTTCTTCAAATATATCACTGTACATTATACTTATGACGTCTTATTGGGATTCATGCGATTCGGTTAATAATAACCTGAAAAATTACATTGGAATACTTAAAAACTTAGAAAATGATACACAACCGTTTAGAAATGTGACGTTCTGCCTGCCATTACGAATTAGCACGATAGATGTCTAAACAAAGAATGTTGTACAATATACTATATGATTAAATGATAATCTTTTAGTCAGGAATAACTGCAACATTGAATTCACTTTTCATTAACAAAAGAGAAATTCAATGGGGAATCTTCCCTGTCAAACTGTCAAGAAAAAGATTTTTTAGAAGCATCCAATGATAGTGTAACGTTATGGTCTGTATTGCATAAAATTCTTACTATTTGTATTGCTCCTGTACGAAGAAATGAGTTGCTAGTACCGAAAGTAAATTGCATTTATTTTTAGGTAAGTATATTTGAAATTTTATCAGATTTGCCATATAACTCAGGAAGATCATAAGTGTGTACTCTATAATACTATATGTATCTATCAGACCAGAGTTTATACTACAATGCACCCCACAGACAGCCTGACGGCTTCATGTCATTTCTTTGTAAACCAAAGTTAAAAATAAAGATGAAAGAAAACGATAAAGGAAGACACGTTTCATGTAAAAGATTGAAAATCTTGAGATTCTCTTTAAATCATTATTGCCCTGTAAAACTCATGATGAACAAAAGAGTAGCACTAAAGTGAGAAAGCAGAGCGATAATGATAGTACAGTACTAATTAATGAATTCAGATTAGACAGTGATGGCCATTATAAAAAACTTAGACAAGAAAAATGCCATCGTTTAATTTCACTTTTAGTAGCACGCATAAAATTAAAAAATGTGTGCAATTGTAAACAATAGAGAAGCATCATCCAGTTAAAAGAGTTACGTCTGTCTGTGTGAGGAAAATGTTAATTACCTACTGTGATGCGTATACAGCTTATATATATGATTTAATCCGCTGTGAAGATTTTATCAATTGAGTTACTCGAGCCTTGCACATCTAAATATCTGTAGAGATAGGGCAAGAATTCATACTATCTTTTCTTCAATTACTTTGAGTGTGCATGTAGAAGATAAGAACAATTTCAGTCTTTTCTTTCAGCTCACTCAGATGTTTCAAACCTATCTCAAGCTCAAACAGTTCTTTATTTATTACATGGGGCTAATACTACCGTAGCAAGAAATACAAATAATTTAATTCAAATGAACATTCTAAACACAAAGTGTGTTTAGTTTAGATTAGAAGAATGTTATTGTGTTCTACGAACTATAAAAGCAAACAAGTGAGATTACTCAATGCGTGTAAAAAGAAAAAAAATCCTTAACTTAAATATGAGAAGTTTAAGATTTTTGCAAAGTTTAACATTCCTTTCTTTGTGCGTACATGGTATGGTAAGTTCATCCAGTGTAAAATTACAATTTGCTTTGTTTTCTAATTCTAAGTTAATAATATCTAATTCTTTTCATCTCAAAAGGCATATTCTTATAATGTCTATGTCTAATGTGATATTATGAGCAAAAACAAATAAAGGTGACACTTACATAAAATTGCCTTGTGCACACTTTAAGAATAATTGCAAGGTACAAGATACGAAATTTGCATCGAAAGTTGCACTAACAATGATAATCATAAAAAGTCACTGCTTATATGCAATTTGACAACAATTGATGCACACATTGTTATGCAAATTATCAGTTTAACTTCAATCACAATTAAATTGCACTCTCAGACCGACAACCGACTGCACCAGAACCGTTTTCAATTCAAATGATTGCAGAAATAGTAATTACTGTTAAAATTTGTATTCATAAATTACAATGTGCAAATTTTAAAGGATATGCTACTGCTGTATATGCTCTTGCTCATTCAATATGCGCTTTTTATCTGTACAAGTGACACACTTGAGTCTATGTATGTATAAAACTACTACTTGAGATAGCGACCAACTGCAATGATTTGCTTAGCTTGGTTTTGAAAAGCTTTGACATAGGTCGGGATATACGAGACATTATGGGTCGGGGTCTTTGTTTCGTTTGCTGATTGTGAGTTTTAACTGTGCTTTATGTGTGAATGGGTTGCATGTTGCGATTTGTTGTCGTTGCTTTTAGCTTTATTGTTGTGGTGTTGTGTTTGTATGTCTCACCTCGTTTTGGGAGACACGCGATTTCGTGTATAAATGCCTTTGGTGGCAATTCGCAAGACACACTTTGTGTTTTTTTCTCAAGGGAAACACAACAGGACTAGTTTACTTTTTTTAAAGACCCGTGAAGATACAAAAGACGTTTTCACCTTCATTTATTATTTACTTAAAGTTCTTTTTAGTTCCGTCTCATCTCAAGTAGACCAGCGTAAGTGAAATACAAATTGAAATAATATTACCCATAGTTTTCACGTATTTATTTGTTTGTTTTCACGAATGAAAAAGGAAATAGCTGTCTGTGTCTACGGAGGTAACCGTTATCCTTTTGTAAAGAGTTAATTTGATCATTATTAAAATAAATAATAATAATATTTCCCGTGCAAAAAATTTGCGTTCACACTATCACATTCCTTTTTGATAATGATAAATATTGAAGAATTTTGAAGTGCCGGATTATTTGTTAGAGACACGACCACCTTTTCATTTTTATCTGAATAATTGTTTTTTATGGTTTTTGGAAATATCATTAGGTTAACCGTTTTCAACAACGTCCTCTTGTAAAGTCGACAAAGTAAAGTTTAGTCGACAAATGATTAGTTAGATTTAAATAAAATTGTAGGTACAGTTCTGAACAAGTAGAGGAAAGCCAGAATTAATTATTTTCTTTAAATTATCGACTTACTTACTATTATATTTATTGATTGAGTGATAATGTTTTTTCTAAAAAAACTTTGAATTCAAAGATATGAAAGAGAACTGACGTCTCAGTAGAGTCGTCTCATCACCCAAAACTCGACTGTTTATATGGAAAACGCAATTTTGGTAGTAATGCTGACATTGACGAATCTACCACCAATGATTTAAGGTTTGTATCAGTATCATGATGTGTATGAAAATATTAAGCCCCTTATTATCACCCAATAGCCAATACCGGGCACCTGTACAAAGTCAAAGAATAATATTCTTTTTATTACATTTTTACAGCTTCAGTTACAATACAACCTGCGTGTTTATTCTATCCTACATGATTGCAATTTGTTTGCTAAAAATAAACTGCATATTGAAAAACGTGCACCTATTTTCCTGGTCTTCTGAGGATTATTTTATTACTTCATTCCTTTCATGTCTGAGAAATTAAAATCTTTACTCCAGCTAGGTGTGTCTGCTGCAATTCAGCCCAACAGTGGATAAATACAGAAGGAAATTGTCTGATTCTTCTGTGATTCCCTTTTGAGTTCTTCAATTGGTTTACCTGCAAACTTTTGTGTAGCCCCATTAAGCTCTCTGAATACAAAACAAACATAAAAGAAGAAGAGGGACATTGACACAAGACATTAACTCTGTCGATGAAATGTGAATGAAAAAATGGTTTTGTACTTGACAAGGAAATCTTAAAAGGAATTATCTGTATATTTCCTCCTCCTTTTCATCAGTTGTCAGTACATTAACTTCGCATTTGGTAAGAATACATAATTTATAATTATAACCAGGGTATTTTACCCTGGTTATAACCTGGTTTTACCCTGGTTACCCATGCAATAAATATGTACAATCTGTACTCTGTACAATGTAGAACTGAAATTGAAATGCACACAAACACAACGTGTACCTTTACAAAGTTCAAACTTACAGACGGATTTAGATTTAAGTGTTAAGATTGACAAATGCAAGTTTCACAGACTCAGTCTGAAATATTAAATATTCAGACATTGTAGAGTTAATAATATCTCAAATAATGAGTTCATTGCACAAATCTATACTTAAAGGTTATTACCATTATTATTCTCATTAATGCCCGTATGAATTTTTGGAGTAGAGTTTGATTTGTGTGAAACCTGAGGCTCTAATTAAAAATGAAGAGGAGGAAGGCAAGCAGTGCAAAGTTAATAAGTAGTTTTCTATATTTATACTACTTACACATACGTAATGATAAAAGATTGGGCTAGGTTGACTTAAGCAAAGAATACAATGAGTCTCTCCGCAAATTAAATGAAAGTACCTATCTGATTAGCTTAGCTTAACATAAGTCATGCCCAAAAGTCAACGTTTTCTTACTTACTCAAACTCTCAACACATTTTAAATTTGAATACAAAATTATTTTACTATAATGTGCCTTTGTTGTTTATGTGCACTGTGTGGTAAGTCGAAACGGAAAACTTGGCTCGCAATTGTTTTGTTACGTGAAGTACACAACGTAGCAAATTTCTTTCAATACCTTTCACATGCATAATATATCAAAGTATGTATTGTCATCTAGATCCTTTTCTTTTCTTGCAGTTCTTTTTTTGCTACGTAAGAGCCACGACTTATATACTAGTGCATAAAGCTATAGAAATCTTTATATATAGCCACTTGGCTGCAGAAAAGTACCTGTGCAAAATTTACCTGCATGAGCATTGAGTATACGGATAAATATCAAAATCAACCTGTGCAAAATTTACCTGCATGAGTATACACGTAAATATTGCAGACTCTCAGGCATGAGCATTAAACGTGTATCATTTTAAAGCATCTTCAATTTGAAATGTATTTGAGTTACTAACTATCACCTTGACTGTTTATTAGCAGTGAATGTGCCCCAAAAGAATTAGGAGAAAGTCAAGTGACTCCTTTATAAATTGTATATGCCTATAGGTATGTATTAATCCTATATGAGTTTTCTGACGTGCTTTTTGTGCATGTGGTGAGACTTTGTGTAAATAAAGTATGTAAGTTGAGAGTTAGAGCACATTAATTATTTCAAGTAAGTAGTTGTCAGTTTTCGTTCCTTTAGTTGACTAATTGGTTTTCGAGTTTCAACCCATGGATAATTTATTTGTCGAAAAAACTCGTGAGACATGGACTTCTGATTTTGTGAGGATATTCAGCAACCCATGCTATACATGACTATACTGTGTGTATGTTATATTCGCATTCTTGAACAAGCGAGATGTAGATGCAATATACCTACCAGGAGAATTGTATATATAGATAAGTCTTTTTACAAGTCAAATTAAACCAGAAAGCAAAGGTGAACTTGAATTTTGATCGGAAAGTTTTTGCTCGCCCGATGAGACAGAAGCATTGCATGTGTACTGTGCAATGCAATTTTTGTTTTAACACCAGGGTTCAGCTTTTGGTAGAAGTTATAACTAAATATACATAATAAGCTTATTCACAAAAACGATTAAATTCAGAACGAATTAAATATAAATATAAAATCACGCACAGTTTGTCATCATAACCTACAAATGTGAATTGTAGAAAATCGACGAGAAAGAAGAACTTTACCAATGACTCCCAATTTAGGACATTTGATTTATGGGACAAAATGTTTAATTTATAAGTATTTAACCTGGTATTTGTACAATGTACATATATACACAATTTTCAACACAGAAATAGACCTGTGACAAACCTTTGTGAGTTTTTAGCTAAAGCACAGTCAGTGAATAATTATTGACACTCAAATACTTAAATTGCATTTAGCTGCAACATTTATATTTAGCCTTGCTAACTAAGCAGGGAAATTAATATTTATTATTATACTTGAGTGAATCAAATATTACATCCCTATTATAAGCATGTAGCTAAAAGTGTAGTAGTAAATAACCTATAAACTGTAGTACCATGTACTTACGCGTTAATACACATATAAATGCGCTTCTATAAAGTTCAATTATCTTTATGTATTTTACTATCTCCTCGTGTACAACAAACAGCAGCAAACAAAACACATGGCAAATAATTCTCATTCTGAAGAAAACACATTTAAGTAGTGTATAATTAGGATCCCTCATATCTCACCAGAAGGTAGTACAGGTACAACAGTTGTGAGATTAAGGTAGTTAGGATGTTTTCTGTGTAAACCAAGACACAACAGAAGTACACACATACTACAGCTAAGGGAAAATGCGTTTATTTTGCACTTTTATTGTATACATGTAGGTATGTCTGTAACTTCTCATGTTGTGCAGAAATAAACTAATACCACATTAATAAAGGTAGTTCTACCATTTACAAGTTCAGTAGTAGTAGTAGGAGTAGTGTGTTATATTATTTCTGGTACGCTTTGTATAAAGAAGGTGGCTTCTTTACTTATACCTTTGTATGATAATACACGGCTACAATTGCAAATGCTATAGTGGTAGAAAAGGCTAAGTGAGGTAAGTAAGTTATTTCGACTGTTACTATAGTTTGTGTCTTAGAGTATATTTTGTCTGACAGCACATGAGTGCACTCGACTCGACTGGACGACTCAAGTGAGAAGAGATTTGCTATTAAGAAGGCAGTTGAGTTGAGATTTATACAAGTTGAGTTCAAGTCATCATTACATTCACAGTCTCATTGTGTTCTACTTGGCTGTTGTATTGTTAGTAAAATAATAATTATGCTCATGTAATGTTGCACTGTTATTGTTACTGTTGAATTGTAAAGAAAAATAATACAATTGTACCTGCAGCGTGTGTATTACAGTGTTACACGGGTTTTTACGCCATGGCAGGCACAGTGCAACCTATAGCAGTTCTAATAATCTTTTCAGTGACAATCTGACAATTTGACACAACTGCCAAGAGACTGCTTCTGCTAATAGTATTATAACTTCACCTTTTATTGCGTTTTTTAAGTCAGTCGCATTTAGTGCAATTTTTTCATTTGTTGATTTGTGCTGTTAATATAAATAATACTAACTAAACGGATATGCCAAATTATTTCTTAAAGAGCTTCCGTTCTTTAAGTAGTTACAAATACAAATTGTCATTAGCCAAAAAATTGTGGGCGATGATGACTGTAGTTTTTATTAGTGTGTGAATATTATATATACTTACATGAAGGTGTATAGGTACCTACGTAATCTTTTATTCGAAATTTTCCTTGTTCATTCATCGTTTTGTGTAGATTTATTTAATAAGCTGTAATCTTGAAGGTTTGACTAATAGACTTGCATTTATTGTGTATTAGGTAGTTGTGTAACGTTTCATGCAGAAAATGTATAGTTTATACATACATGTATTAAAGTTCGTTTATTTTGATGCAAATTAACTCTTTGAATAAATATTACATACAGAGTGAGGTATAAATACACGTTGTTGTTTGTGTGCGTCAATCTTTTGTTGCTACAGTTCATTTTCATAAGTGAAAGTGTCTTGTTCTTCTACTCACATTCAGTTTCAGCTAGTTAAGAAAGAAAATGTGCAGCTTATTGTGACTGATTGGAATTATTTAAATTTCTATTCAATGATATTTTTGTTCTCTTACGTCGTTGCTTTTGTTTAGACTCGAGACATTTCCTCTTGGGACGAAGAGAGACACTTTGACATTTTATTCTCCACATTGAGAAATATAAACGGAGAAATATAAATAACTGAGAATACAATGGATACTTCTGCAGAAAGTATGAGATTTGCATATGAGAAAATACAAAAATTGTTTTCTCGGAATCATATAATGGTGCTCAGGCATACAACAAAGCTGAGATGTTCACCGCTCGTGTTAGTGGGATTTATCTTCTGTGCCTTATTTATGCAAAATGGTAAGAATTTTTTTATACCTATGGTTTATTTGATTTAAAAACATTAATTATAGATTAGATACCTGCCTAACCCTTGTTGTAATAATTAACATGATAAGATTACCATGAATAATTTGCAAATTTACGTGAAAGTGGATTTAGATATTTACACTTATAACAGCTAAACGAAGAGATTAAGGTTCATTTTCTTGTTTTTATCACTTTTATATGAATTGAAAATGAGAAATGATTAATTGATTCGTTTGTAAATGAATTTGTTAACGAGGTATCTTAGTAAAGTGCCTATGTAGTTTATATAAATAGTCATTTTCTGGGCTTTTATAAAATATTTCAGACTCAAGAATGTTTTGATTAACACAATGATAGGTAGATCGCTTGTGCTTGTTTGTTATTGTATATAAATTTAATCTGTATTAGTTTTGATTTTCCACCATATTGCTCTGTTTTTAATTGTAATAGTATAATGACAATACATAGTATTTCATCCAGAGGGGGGTAGAAGTTGAAGAAGCTATTTATTTACGATTTACAAGCGTCACTGCGTATTGTTTATTTTTCATTACACAAAGATCAGATCAAAAGCAAGCCATACCGTTTGAGTAATCGTTTTTAAGCAAAATATAGTTATACTTTAGGAATGTGATGTATACTTAGCAAAATGTACTTTAACAAATATATTTTGTTAGTACTGTAAGGAACCATTATATGTAGGTATCTTCTTATATAATTTGCAAACTGTATTCGTCAACCAACATTACATTTTTTACCATTTGTGGCACACATTCGTAAAGAATTTTGGTTTTGGTTAAATAAGACTGCGTTTTGTTTCCGCCCTATATAGGTACACTTTGAATAAAAAAAAGGTTGTATCACTGTTGTATTTACTACCGTTACAAGTGCAAAAAAATGATCTGTTTACCAAGTAAAATTTAAGTTCACATAATATTTAAGTCAGACCATGGTCTAACTTAATGTTGTTACATTTTGGCAAGTTGACCTATAATTTGCAAATCCTCAACATAAAAGGAACGGAGACTGCCTTTTATTTTAAACCAAATTTGATCCACACGTTACTCTACTAAAAGATTGGTCAAAGACAATTCGTGGTGAAATGTGATTTTCGTGTGACGCAATGTGCTACATAAAAATATGAGCTATTCTTCGTTTTTGCAGTGTGATTAAGATTAGGAACACATGAATTGTAATAAGATTTTATTACTTCAGCATGCTCTCACCTTAGGTCTTTTAAGAAAGTCATTTCTCTGTGTGTGTTCTGTGTAATAATACGTGATTTTGTGTCTTCAGGCTGGCTGGGATACATTAAATTACATGCGTTCATCAACAGAGTAGAAAAATAAATTGGAATTTAAGTCGAAGTCATATATGCTAATGCATGTTATGAGCAAATAGCTGTGAAGATGGTTTTGATAACGTAATTATTCAGAATGAAAGAAAAGAATGACTTGGCTAAATTACAGACTGCAGGTAAATTAGGATGGTTCCTATTCCAATTTACGTATCAACTGGTGTAATTGCTTACAGTTAGAAATCTCGGTTGAGACAAAAATGCATTTAGGCATCATCAACGGAGAGAGACAATTATTAAATGAAAGCGGAACCATATATATGTAAGTCAAATACTATACTTTATATAGTGTAACCTTTGTTTGTATGTACAACTGTACACATGCAAATGCTTATAGAAGCGACTACATAGTTACTTACAACTTTTAGAATCCTAAAATCAAGTAGTAAATGAGATAAACGTTAAACGGGCCATGATATTTTTGAGAGTCGCATGTTTTAAAAACGTTTAAACTGAATTTACACTACTACTTAATTTATAGATACATTGTTGCTCCGTTAGTTAAAGTTTTACAATTCTTGAAACCGAATCAAATACACAGATTGATTTTAGACTTGGAAAGGAAAAGGTTTGTAAATGAAATAGATTGTAATTGTATTCTATATTTGTGTTTTTACATTAAAAGTCGAAATTGAAATAGAGACAATGCGTAAAGGTCACCAAGCATACAATATGATATTTGCTGGTAAGAGTGTGTGTTATGAAAATATGTTAGATTCATATGAGACGAAATCAATGGAGAGTTTTTTAGACTCGGAAATGCTTCCGTTCTCCTTTGTTAAACGTGAAATATCGAAGACACACTTGTGGAATCTATCTGATGGGGAATCTTGTACATTTTCTCGCAAACACACAATAGCCATTTAAATTGAATGTCAATATCGTGTGTTTCATATTAGATATTGTGTATTCCAGATATTGCATTCGTGCAGATAAATTACAGTGATAAAAATATTGTCTATACCAGCTACGTGTAATAATTCCCAAATGCAAGTAATATTATAGTTTACATTAACAATATATCATGTTTTACTAAGTACCTACTTAAATTGGGGCTATGGTGTGGAAAATGGTTATGGACAATGGACAGTTTAAAACGCGACTTTTTTCGAATCGAGTGTCTCTCGTTGAACTTTTAAGTTTTATTCACATGGTTGTGTTCACTCAACATCCGCTAATGTTAAGATAACGAGGATAGTGAGACAGATGGAGTTTACTCACTCGAGTAAAATATAATTCCTTGACAAAGAGGAAAAATCATTTCCACGCTACAAAGAAATTAGGGCACATTTTAGCCTAGGAGGATGGGATAGAAAAGGTAACTGGACGATGAATTAAATAACTTATTTCATACCAAGGCAAGCTTGGCAAAGTATGTAAAGTCTAATCTTCTTGCGTATAATATTGCCTCATTTTGGGTTAAGCTTTTATTCTTATATCTATAATCGCAATGCAGTGTGGTGTACTTTCAACCGCCTTCTTTTTACTAAGAAAACTGTTAGTGTGTCTCATCCGTACATTTTTGTGTATCTTACTTACTTACTTAGTGTTGTTGTTTTTAAAGGAAGGATGATAAACTTATCTTATATAGTAAAATGCAGTTTTAGTACAAAGAAGTATATTAGTAAAACACACAGATATATTTACAAGTACGGGAGTACGTAGTTTTTACTCGAGTTACCTTGTTACGTGCAAAATATACACACACATGTGCAAAAGTATATACCTTGTGTATAATATTGTATGGATGTTTAGGAATATGATTGTACGTGACTATTTACTAATACCAGAGCGTGAAAATTACATGCAGTTGTTACAGAATGTAAAGATATCAAAATTTAATGTTGGTTTTTATAGTTCTTATAACATACACATTCACAACCAAGTAGAATTTAAACTGTAAATGTAAAGTATATTATACAGGCAGTCAATTGACCATCTTTTCTTTCGCCCTTGCCATTTATTTGCTCAACGAATTCTTAATTCTCTTACTATAGGTACATGCATGGTAGTTTAACCCCAGCACGTGCTTTTAAGTCTTTTTGTATGCAAAATGTAATTTGCATCTCTAAACCTCAATTTCAATAGATTATTATTATTATTATTGTAATTTCGTTAAACCACAACTTGTTTTTGAACGTTACACTTTTTTAATTTTAGTGTGTAATACTCTGACTCTGTCTTTAGGATACAATATACAGAAGTAACTTTAAATGAGACACTTAGGTAAATATTTTCGTTTGTGATTATTGTATCGTATCAGGTACAGTGTACATAGTGTACAGCATTTTAGTAATGAAATCCATGTAAGTTGAAGTTGAGTGCATGCTTAGCCTAGCACACATGAAAAGAATATGCATAATACATGAAAAGGAATTTCTGAGATGTTTAAACAAAAATTGTGGAGCAAGACGAACTTTTTAAAGCGTTTTGGTCTTGTCATCATTTCTTGAAGTAGCAGACACAACGACAAAAGATTTATTATCATAAAAAGGAAGCAGAGGTATTTCCCATACAAATATTACACACACACGAGACTCTGAATAGTTATGTATTAATATATATGGTTACGTGAAATGACACAAATCTTGAAAGACGTTAGTGACTAATTCTTAAGCTGACACTGAAAGATAAGAAACTGAAAACATCTAATGTGAATGTCCTTTAATGACAGCCAGACAATGTTGACATTTTTTCCTCGACAAAACTCCAATGAATTGGTTCGAATGCGTTAAGATGCGAAATTATTCAGAAATGTCATTCTTTCCCGTCATGATGTAAAAGATTTGAGATGTACATCATCCCACTATTGCGGAAGCTGTATGGTACGAATGTCATAGCAGGAAATGTTTAAAAGTGTCTTTATGATGTATATGTCCCTTTACAATGTTACATACGATGATCAGAATTGAGATTAGTGAAGTGACACTCACGATAGACAACACACTTGCATTATTAGTGGAAAATCTATTGCCATACATTTACACATGAGATTACAGACAGTAATATATTAATTATACCGGTGTGAACTGTTATTAAAATGCATGGTAGATTTCATTCGGTTATACAAGTACAAACCTAAGAAGTACCATAAATTTTATTTTCTGCAACCCTTGTTACTTAAAAGTATTGTCTAACAGAGCTCCTCTAATGAATCACGATACAATATAAGGATTAAAGTTGTGTAGCTTGTACTGTAGTTTTAATTTCTATCATTGCCTTGTCGTCTCAGCCGTAAAAAACGTTTTACTGTTTAAAATTATGTATACGAGTATCGATGTTATATGGCCTAATGTAAATAACGTGTAACTAATGGGGGAGTGTTAGCTACAATGGTGGTTTGTAATCTGCGTGCATGTAAAGCTATAAAAGAAACAATACCTGTAATTAAATGTGAACATGTCTCTTTGGATGTTAAAGGAGGATCAACATGTCCGTGTTACAGATATGAATGTACTTATGTGGTTAAGTATTATTACGTTCAATGTACCGGAAAATTGTCTGTGTTGTAAGCATGTAAAGTAACCAAAGAGAAAAACGAGTTACGGAGGTTGTCGATGTATGTAGAGTCTGTAGAGGGGGATGTGCGTTATTATGAGAAAAAACAAGACAAGTTTTACTATTTTTTAATCACTTTATCAACCGGCAAGCGTCATTATAATTGCCGTGTTAAATGTTAATTGTTGTCCACAGGACACTCAATTAAAGCCATCCGCACACATTAGAATCAAATACATCTACTTATAAACTCATTCAGTTTTTTTTAACATTTATTTTTCTATTCTTTCAAATGTAATTTATTTATATACGCAAAAAGCATTAAAATAGGAATATATACATAGATAAAGAGACTTATTGTTTCGGAAAAACATAATTAATTATAGCCAGAGGCAGAAGTTGCGAATGTCAATCGCAAAAGTCGTAAGTTATAAGAGCACGAGGTGTAAATTTACATTATATATGTACTGAGATAAATGCAGATGTGTTTAGAGTACCAGAGTAATAAATAATGAGAGACAGAGAAAAATATTATGCGTAGATTCTGGTGAATAGGTCTGTAGGTTGTTTTATTTATGTAATCTTGTTGTTGCGGATAAATTACATTGACATTACATTGTTGAAGAATTCATTGTGATAGTTGTATAAAGTGTAGGAATATTATCATTTATCTTTATGGTGTAACTTTTATCATTAATTGAGCAGGTTTGTTTATTTCCCTGTAGTATGTAGTGCCTTTACATACAAAGTCTGATGTATATCGGCACACATGTCTATATACATGAGTTGGGGAATTAGAGTTTTCCATTTAATACACTCACGGTGAGCACAATAAGCAATTTACGCATAAAACTAGGTTTACAACACAAAAATCCTGTAATTATTATTCAAGTGTTTAGCAGAAAAATGCTAAATCAAGTATATAATTATATAGTAACACAGACGGGACGAGATACACATCTCGCTCGACTCGGAGTATCAGACTTACCTTTTGAGTGAGACACGACATAAATAGAACTTTAAAGAATCTTGTAGTAATATTATTTTCTGTGTAATACTTACCTTAGAAGGAATATAATTACTTGTACTAGTATAGTAGCTATGAATAATGAAGCTGATTAATTAATCAAATGGAACCATTTACAATTAAGCTTATTTTATGGTCTAGAAAAATCACATTTTTCTGTTGGAGAGGATATACCAGAAACAACAAGGGATTGTTGTGATAAGTAATTCAAGACAATAATAAATAGCGACAGAAAAATCAAAACATCATTTGCATTTTATAATGAACTGCAGAGATGTTAATGATAGTGTTAATGATAGGTTGCTATAAAAATTAACGTGCTTAAAATATTGGCATTTTTTCATTTGCCTTTGCATGATGTATATCGTGCTACCATTATTTTAAGCACTATTTCAAATATTTGTACAACTAAATTTTAGACTTCAAGAATCCCAAAATTGTGTTTGTGTTAACATTTTGTTTTTATTCTTTTCAGGTTATTGCGATAATCGTAAATCTTCAAACTCTCAAAAACATTCTCATTCATCTTCTGCTGCCATATACAGACCACCACAGTCTCCGATAAAATGGAACAACTGGACTTCTAGTAGCAGTTCGAGTAGATCCACTATAAGTGATGCTCCCTCTCATTGGAATGAAGCTCCAGCTAATGTCGTTCCTCTTACTTTAGAGGAATATCAAAAAAGAGTTACAAATAACAACAATAGTAATTTTAAGAAGGTGACGACTGTGAAAAGTTCTGTGTCCACGGGAGGTACGCTACCAAATCAGTCAGCAGCAGTAAAACCTTCGGCTTCGAAGAAATCTCCGGTTTTTGAAGAAATTGACAATCATGTCAAAATAGAGATAGAGCGGGAGGAAAAAGATAAAGGTGAGAAAAGCAATGACATGCCTGAAGAGGAAGATCTTATGTTAGATGTGTATCCACGTATGTATGTCAATTTTGAGGTTTTCGAAATAGAAGTTTTCATCAAAGGCATAAAACCAACAACTTAACTTAAACCTTGTAATGATACTGCAGTAATTAATACTCGAATCTCATACACATCTGATTACAGTAGCTCTCTATACATTTTGATTGTGTAAATAATTAAACTCTACTTTGATTGATATTATTAATATAAATGTTGTAAATAAACAGAGAAAAGGGAAATATGCGTAGATGGAGTTCACAATTAAGTGATTAGATTTGGTGATTTAGTAATACGCACAAACTGACAATACTGATAATTATAATACATACATTACACTGAAGCTTAAAAAATAATAATTACATTACTATTTCGTTCGTGTGATGCTTACATGTAAATAAATATTCATAATGCTACTTACGCTATACTCATGCTAAATCTTTTACTTCTTGTGCTCTGTGCTACATCTTTGTGAATATTTTGTCTTACTTACTTAAACCTTTAACTGTGTAATAATAATATTTTACATTCCTACTAGCAATAAGTTATTACAAACAAAGATTGATGATTTACCCAAAAATGCAAATGCTATGTGTTATATCTTATATGTAGTAATTTTGCTCCAAAAGCTTTTTGAATGCAAGTGGTAATGTGCATGCGAATTTAGTAAGAGCAAAAAGTATTTCTACTTATATTGAAGTATTTTTGTTTTGCTTTTACAATGGAATTGGTCGATATGTGATGATGAAGTACAAATAAAGATGTGATTCTAAATTTAATGGGCATGATGATGCATTATTTTAATTGCAAATGTGATGTGGAATAAAAACTAGAGGGATGAATTTCGTTTTATTTTATTCATTTTATAAAAGTAGTGAATCTAGTGAAACGGGAGTTACTGGAGAATTAATGAAATCCATTTCTCACTTATGTACAAACGAGCTTTTAAAAATATAGCCTAGAAAATTACATTTTTCTGCTGGGGAGAATGTAGCGTAAATGACATGGGAAAAAGCCAACAATAAATAGCGACAGATTTTGTATGATATTTTATTTATCGGTCTATTATTATTTTTTTGCAATCAATATTTCAAATATTTATGCAAATAATTCATAGATTTCCTGTTTTTGAATTACCTAATGTAAGCAATAATACAATTATATAAATCTAATGGAAATTACTATCATGGTACACGTAATAGACAGCATAAAATATTTCCTACCTACATACATGTAGTGAGATATAGGTATGTAGTGTGTATGTTCAAAAATGATTCACTCTTAAAATATCCCAAATTAATTCATCAATAAGTCCCAAAAAGCAAATTATTAATCAATTTCATTATTGACTCAACAAAGTAATGGAATCGTCAAAAGATAGAATTGTGTTTTCTAAAAAGTGTAATTTAGAGGCAGAAGATGCGAATGTCAATCATTCGCATCTTCTAATTACATGGTTGTATTATAAAATGCAGAACATATATCCAAAGATAGAATTGTTTTCTAAAAAGATAAATCGCCTTAAGAATACAAGCAATTTAAAATACAGATTCAGTTGTAATTTGTACAGCTGCATATTTTACCAACAATGTTTATGATTCGTCCATAATTTACGCATTTAACTGTACCTGTTTGTTTGTATTTAATTTAGCGTTCAATCCGGATACTGCGATAGACATGGATTTCATACGGTCGAAAGCCCTAAGTTTTGGAAAATTGGTTATAGACCATTTTACAAGTGGTGGTGGAATTGGTACAATGGACACGTCCCGACAAATGAGATCAATTTTCCTCGACCCGAATCTCAACAGACAAGATTCTCCTGCAGATTCGGAAACGAAATCTCGAGGAGTGGTCGACTGGCTTGCTCGACTGATAGGTGTTCAAGGAAAAACTCTGGGAGAATTTCTTCGGGAATATCAAGTTCATGTCCTTTACGATTTGGTCTTCACATTTTTCAAATGGATTTTCTTTTTATACGCTGGACTTCTTATTCCATAAAATAAAACAAGCCATAAAGTAACAAATAATCTATAGACAAAATAATTTGTAGCAATATTAGGTAACTTACAAAATCTCTAAGCGTAAACCACCGCAAATGAACATTGTTCTTGTATACGCTTACTCATTTTAATTCTGTCAAATTAGTATTGCTGTGTAAGTAGCTCCAGTATTAAAAATTGTTTTAGTATTAGTCATAAAATTATGACAATTGTTTTAGTTGGATGTTCTGTAAGTATACTATAGGCATTGTATACTTAAAGTAGGACAGAGCATACACTTCTGGTGTAGACCGCCTGATTGAAATAGCTGGAAAATATGTTTATGCGGCTCTGCTTGTGTATAATCTAGTCTTAATTTATATATAGATAGTAGAATTGCCTTGTTTTAATTTATAATCTCTCTGTGTACAAATACTACTTAATTACATTTAATTGAGTGTAGGTATTTGCTTATAAGTTATATATAGTCTTAAATAATTGTATTTAGGTAATATTTTCCAAATATAAAATTGAAAGTTTCCTATGGGACCAAAAGATAAAAAGAAACTGTCTGTCCCAGGCAGTTGTAGGGTATTTGAAATTTTTCCATGATGGCCACCCAGTTCCTACTTTTTATAAAAAAACATTTGGTAGAAGAATATAGTAATGAATGTCTTGTTATAAAAATTATTGGTATGTTCCTTAGTTTGTTGACCAAAGGTAATAATCTCTTCCATTGATGTGTCTCAATTGGAATTTTTTCTTCCATGGTTGAAAAATGTATTTTCGGTAGACCACTTGGAGTTCTGTTAAGACGATTGAGCTATAGTTGATTTTAACAATCAATATGTTATTCAAACTTTGAAAGTGAATGGGAAATGCAATTTAATCTCATGTTCAATATCAATACAAAATCTTAATCTTATTACTGTAACCTTATCGTTTAGTTATTTAAGCCATATACCTTCGTATTACATTTTTAGTGTATAAAAAATAAAACACAGATTCCATTGAAATCGATTACAATTGAGCATGTCTCTTCTAATGAGGATGTGAGAAGCTTCTTTTGTGTGCTGTAATTAACGTGTGAACTTTGAATGTTCATTTCACGCTTACGAAGCAAGTTTGTAAATCAAACCTCAAGATTTTGAGGTACCGATTGTAATTTTTAAAATATATACTTATCATTCAAGAGATTTGTGAAAACAATTTGCAAAAATACTTTTATAAATTGATTTTGTCTGTAAAAATTTAAGATCAATCTATCAAATATGTAAGGATGTGATAATAATTCCACTTTACTGAATTTACCTTTAGTAATATTGCCAATTGCTATAATCATTCTAATGAAAAAAACATATTGCTAAAAGTGAATGTAATACACAGTTAACCATTTTACATCAGTTGTGCAAACATGCGCGTGTATGTTTTGCCAATATCCCCTTATTTATAAAAAGCTTTAGTTGTGCATCGTAGACACATAGACACGTGGACCCGTGATAGAAACGGTGCAAAGTGCAACAAGACATTGTTCTGTTAATTAAACTGAAATGAGACTTGGGAGAGTAGTATGATAAATATTTATTGTAATGTAAAAACAATTTCTGTGTCAATTTACCTTGTTCTTTTGTTGTTAAATGAATTCTCACTACTGTCATTGTCTGCTTAATGGAGAAATTGGATACAAATGCACCTAAGTATATTTCATTAATGAGAGTTATTCATTATTGTGAATATTATGATGTGCTAACTTTTTTCTCCACTTGTTTTTCTTGTCTGAATAAACATTCTATGTATGCTCTTTCCAGTGTGTATATCAATGACGTACTTAACAAGACTCTTTGGTTATGTTTGCGTACCTATTTACCACTCTGGGTTTATTTATTCAACAACCATTCATGTGAAAAGGTGTGAAAAAAGTCCTAATGAGCATTGGCATGAGTCTGTCGGATTGACATGAATATACGAGGAAAAAAAGGTTTTAATTGCAAAAACAAACATTTTTTACTACACAGTCAGAAGATGCATGTGTGTTATTCAGTGTATGAATTCAAAGGAATAGATATTTTTATTTAAATCTTACAAGTGTATGTTTTCTATTTGCATTGTTGATTCGATGTCTAAAGATTTGCTAATGGTGGTGGTTAAGAATTGAGAATAAAATATACACAAAACAAAACTGAAGACCTCAAGAGGTCAAAGAACTTCAAAGCATGACACGTTGCCTGAGCCTGAACTTGACTTTAAGATGTAAAATATACCCCAAATGAAAAATAAAGATGCACACTAGATGCAAACATTCATTTCTATTTATCTGCATAGCAGTTTTAGATATTCACATTAAAAGTAGTGTAACAGATTGCTTTCTCAAACAAAGTACAAAAATGATTTACATTACCAGTACTAGTCATAATTGTTCCAACCATTATGTCAGAATTAATAGACTTATTTTCTTTGCGTTAAGGATGAATATTTATTGACAATGTGAATTTTAAAAATATTAAACTGATTCAATTCTCAGATTCTCACCAGGTTATTGTTAAATCGTCTTGGGTTAAGAAAGAAAATTAATTTTAAGCAAAGTATTAAAGTATGTAATGTACAAGAGTAGATATGCAGAATTACTACACAGGAGATTTGTTATAACACAAATGGTACAGATTAACTACTTTGACTAACGTTTAGTAAACGCACTTAGAATTTCCATGGGCAGAGGGAAAATGATTGTAGAATTTTTCTCTGCTGCGATAGTAGAAAGTGTTTGTAGATATCTTAATTGAAGGGCTCCTGAACTTCCAATCATAATATCCGCAGCTTGTTTCAGAGCTTTTGAAGCGTTCATTTCCCCTTCAGCTGCAATTAACTTTGCCTTGGCTTCTCTTTCCGCCTCTGCCTCGGCAGCCATTGCTCTTTGCATTTGCACCGGTAATTTCACATCTTTGATTTCCACACGCTCCACTTTGATCCCCCAAGGGTCCGTGGCAGCATCCAATGTTGTAATCACTTCATTTGCAATATTTTCCCTGGAAGATAAAATTTCGTTCATGTTTTTCGTTCCGAGAACATTTCTGAGTGTTGTAGCTGCAAGAAGTTGTGTGGCCATTCGATAATTTTCAATTTGAGTAACTGCCAAAATTGCATCAAACACTCTGAAAAATACCACAGCATCGACTAACACAGTCAGAGAGTCTTTAGTGAGAATTTCTTGCGGAGGAATATCAAAATGAGTTGTTCTCATGTCCAAACATCGGAAATCATCAATGCAAGGCAAAACTATAAATGTTCCCGGACCACGTGGTCCCCCTTGTACCCTAAAATAATTTTGTCTTTTTAATTTCGAAAATATATTTTGGTTTGAAAAAGTATTGCTTTGTGGAACAAAATTACCGTCCCATGCGAAAAATGACAGCTCGCTGATGTTCTTGCACAGTTTTAATTGTAAAACATACAGCGATAGGAAATGTAAGGATGCAACAGCACATGGAAAGACAAGTGGCACAGCTCTGGCAGCAATCACCGAATTCATTTTTCGGTCTCTTCTGAACTCTAAACGATTGTGCCTGAGAATTAGCATTAGGAAGGGGCTGTTTAGTAATAGGCGCATCCATACGCATACCTTCTGGATCACGTTCTAGTTGATATGGGTTGTAATGTTGATTCATACCTCCACTATTCATATCGATTACTTTTCTCTTACTACTTTAAGTATACGTCCGAATGTGTTATCTAATTACTCGAATTTGTATAATCTCTTGGAAATCGACAAATGGACACGGATTCAATAATTTGTCGTCTGAATTTTTTATAAGATCTCCCAGCCTCAATAACAAATACCTGGATTCGCTGATCGGTCATGGTAACTGGAAATCCAAATCAGAGTGAATGACAATACTCAATCTTGCATTTTTATGCAGAGAAGTTAGTATGTATACATTCGGCAAGTGATTTTTTCACTATATTTTATTATACCTACTCAGAGTTGTACATATCAAATATGTATATCTTTCATGCCTACACTCTACTTACATTAATGCATAGACCAGAATGCAGATAACGACACATACAATGGATACGAACTATTGAAAGTACTTCACGATTCATTCAGTTTTATGACATGTACAATTTTAAACATGCATGCTATATCTCTAACTAACTTTATCATAGAATTACAGATTCAGAAATGAAAGCAATTACTTACTGTATAATGAACAGCCCATAGAACTATAATGATGTAATATTTTGTGCTAAGCTTAAACCATTGTTAGTAGAGTACTCTAATAACAATGCTTAAACTTATAAATAATTAATGTCGTATGGAAAAGGTCACGGTTATATTTAAGTTTTTTTTATACAAATGAAACTTTATGTATGAAACCGGTGACGGGATAGAGTTGGCATTATTTATTTTATAAAGTAAAATGTTCAACACATTTGGTTACGACGAAATAATTATCTTCTTGTGAATGCGCTTAGAATTTCCATGGGCAGAGGGAAAATGATGGTAGAATTTTTCTCTGCGGAAATAGTATTAAGTGTTTGTAAATATCTTAATTGAAGGGCTCCTGCACTTCCAACCATAATATCCGCAGCTTCTTTCAGAGCCTTCGAAGCGTTCATTTCCCCTTCAGCTGCAATTAACTTTGCCCTGGCTTCTCTTTCCGCCTCTGCCTCGGCAGCCATTGCTCTTTGCATTTGTACCGGTAATTTCACATCCTTGATCTCCACACGCTCCACTTTGATCCCCCAAGGGTCCGTGGCAGCATCCAATGTAGTAATCACTTCATTTGCAATATTTTCCCTGGAAGATAAAAGTGCGTTCATGTTTTTCGTTCCGAGAACATTTCTGAGTGTTGTCGCTGCAAGAAGTTGTGTGGCCATTCGATAATTTTCAACTTGAGTAACCGCCAAAATTGCATCAAACACTCTAAAAAATACCACAGCATCGACTAACACAGACAGAGAGTCCTTAGTGAGAATTTCTTGCGGAGGAATATCAAAATGAGTTGTTCTCATATCCAAACAAATGAATTCGTCAATGCAAGGCAATATAATGAAAGTTCCGGGACCGCGAGGTCCTCCCTGTACCCTAGATCAATTTTATCTTATTATTTTTACAAACAAAAGAGATTTTTTCAGTTTCAAGTTTTTCTTATTGCTCTGGGATATTTTAATTTACCGTCCCATACGAAAAATGATAGCTCGCTGATGTTCCTGGACAATTTTTATTGTGACAAATACCGCGACAGGTAATGTAAGAACGCAACAGCACATGGAAAGACAGGTGGCACAGCTTTGGCAGCAATCACCGAATTCATTTTTCGGTCGCTTCACTTGTTTTTGTGGTCGACCTTGTTGATCCATCGGCATAGGCATTACAGAATTAGGCCGTTGAATAATACTAGAATGAAACTCGTTAGAATCATTACTTAATGCTCGAGGCTTTTGATAGTGTTGACGGTCCATTGGCTGCTTGTCCTTTTTATGATGAGAACCGTGACGAGAAGAGTTGGCATCAGTAAAACTCACGGAATTCGGACTTAGATCCATTCAAGTGTACTAATTAATAATATTACGTTATAATGAAGGAGACTTTCTATACCTCGGATGTTTTGTAGATATGATCATTGATGATTCACGAGGTAGACATTTCGAATTCAAACCGAAATTGAATTTTTTAACTTTTAACACAAGTTTTCGACAGCAGTATTCTGTCTTAAATCTACCTCGTGTATCATCAATGATCATCATCTAATATTATGTTTTTATGGTAGTATTACCCTAAAACAGCTTAATTGAGCATTGATTAAAACCAGCTTAGGTAAAATGTATTAAAAATTGCGCATAACACTGCAGCATAAAATAAGTTATTCCAAAAATAAGCCGACAACTTGAGATTGCATTTTTAGATGAATGAAGAAGACCCATTTAGGATTGTTAATGGTGAGGTCACCATGAGAATCCTACCAAAACATCAACATCATTGTAAAATTCTTATGATTGCTTCACGGTTCGTCTGTATGTAGTATTACGTAAAGTAATGCATATTCATAATCTACCTGTATAGTAGTACCTATGTATAAAATTAAATTTTAAGCACTTAGAGTGTACCTATGTGGGTTACACATATAGCACATCTGTTCTTTACTGTCCATTGCGTGACTGCCACAGATAAAGAGTGAAAAATTGGATGATGCTTCCCAAACAAAAGACATGCCAAATAAAATTCTCTCTTTTTTAGCACCTATACATGGACATCCTATATACGCGTTCTCGTTACTTAATTCACATAAATATTTAGCAGTCACACAGTTAAAGAAGCTAAACTAACAAACCAGAAACCATCCTTGGGTATTCATAAGGTGCGCATATCAGTATACTTACGCCAAACACAATCTAATCTATTTACCTTTCATTGCTTTCATCTCTACAATAATAAGGTTACGAAAAGAGTCGCGCTATGTGTATTACTGCACGTATGCTTCTTCCCTTCCTCTAAAATAAATCGCCAGTCGTGTGTAATAAGTTAAGTACCATCAAGAAGTGCTACATAGCAAATAATGAACTCTGCATAATATCGTTAAGTTCTTATCTGCATATTATTAGTTTACATATACGCATACATTATAGACTGTGGCAATAAGATGTAAAGTAACACCTTATCTTTTACGGTGAGTATGTATATGATATCACATTATTGCAGACCACAATGGTATTTGTTTGTTTGCTCCATTTTGCATTGTTAAAAAATCTATGTGCAATCAAGGAATGGTTCCTAGGAATTTCTCAAATTGCACTGACCAAACTTTGCTTAACAATACTGTTACTCCTCCTTCTCCACATCCTTATACGAACATAAGACTTATCTTGATTGCTCTACGCACATTATTGTTATTAATATAATATTAGTGTGCTATTTTAATTTTGTAACTCAAGTGCTGGTGAAAAAAACTCACGATCCTGCGATCTACTAAGCTACCTGGTAGAGGTGGGAATTTTAGAGATTTTTAGGAACTAAATAAACCGGAACCGCCAAACCGGTGCTTTATAAACGCAAACCAAACCAAACCTGCTCTCTAAAAAAATTCTAGGAACCAAACCGGAACCGTATAAGTCATACCCAAATCGAAACCAAACCAATGTTTTAACCTGTTCTTCTGGGAGACCGACTAAAGTCATTTCAAATTATCAAGCCTTCTCCTGGGGATCGATTCAGTAAGTATTTAACTTTTCAAAAACCCCGGGAAACCACTTCGCAGCATTCAGTAACTTTGAGCTAACCCAACTTTTAGCGGGAAAT
>JABASD010002155.1:0-29660 GCA_019776165.1 Pogonognathellus flavescens
AAAAACTGAAACCCAACCCAACCCAAATCGGATTGGGTTGACCCAATTTCTGGGTTTTGGGTTGGGGGCCGGCCTCTAATCTGTACTAGTTACTACCTTATCAATTACACACAAAGGAATGACTACAGAACAAATATTTTTTAATACTTACTGTTTTTATTGATACTAGGAGGATGAGTATAAAGTAAATGATAGCAACACAACGTCCGTTCCAATTTGGAATCATTATTGGAATTTAGGGGTTTGTTTTTTCTGATAAAGCAATTACATTATGTGTGTACACCTACGATAGTATTTATAAACCCAACATTACAAAATGGCAATTTGCAAAAACACAATGCGGATAATAAAACGTTGTTTTGTAGTGTGCATTTGCGTTTATTACGTTTAAATAGTCAGCATATCAAAGTCCAGAGTTATTCATGGCTACTTAGTAAGTATTATAGTACATACAGTAGTTAATGTACGTAGTGAAATGCATGATCGTCAATTACCTACCTAGTAAACCACAATAAAATATTGACAATCTTTGTAGGTTACATTTGATACAAAAACAAGTATAATTATACTTCACTAGTAACCACATTTACTAAGTAGGCAACTATAGACTATTATAAGCAGTAATCAACTCCATTTCCTGAAATGACTGCATTAAGGCTTGAGGTTTAAGTTTATACTTCACCCAGTACTACCTAGTAAAATTATTTGATGACGATTATCCTAATATGATTCAAATTATTATTATTGGAAACGTTCTTATAAATGAATACTGTTAAGTGCAAATGCATGCACAAATCTTTAAAGGAAATGCCGGAAGTGGTATAGTGTTTCCTAATTCTGCGTGCACATAAACTACTTTGTAAACTATGTGCGTATCATTCATTCTGCCAGTTTTAGCCACATCCTTTATTACAACTAAAATATAGTAAGACGTTATATACTTAGTTATCTTGTTTATTACGACTATGTGTAGATTAATGTTTTTTGCACGAATAAACCCTCATTTTTATCAATGAAGGAAGAAATTCGTAGGTATACATCTTAAATCGATTAAATCCTCTATTACTATACTGCAACAATACTCACATAACACTTTTCTATTTTAATTAGTAAGTTCATATGCATCGCTTCATAAAATAAGGTATTTATTCGCAGTGTCGCGTTTCATTCCATCCTCATCGTCGTGCCTTGCTTGTACCTATGTATACGTTGGCAGACTAAATTGTACTATATAGAGAAACTTATTATTGCTAAAAATTATGATGAGAAAATGAATGTTGTTATGGCTTTTAAGAAACAGCAAGGGTAGACTTCATTCACGAAGGTCCAGGCTCCAACTCCAGTGGTATATAAAATACAGTGGTATCTCACGTTGTACTGCATTTTTAAAAGCATTTCCTTTGTTCATCCAATTTGCAGTTGTGTGAATTGGTAAGCATGATAATATTATGGCTGCCGGAGTGGATGAGAAGATATTCAAAAAGTTAGAATCAGAATGGAAAAGCCAAATAGGGAGCAACCCGAACTATAAGCTTGTGTTGGAATGTCCAGTGTGTAAAGAAGTTGCTAATCCACCAGTTTTTGCCTGTTTGGCTGGTCATATAATATGTGAGAAATGCCATAATCCGAAAGTTAGTGATTGTCCTAAATGTAATTCTATTATCTCCACTACTAAATGCGAATTTGCTGAGAAGTTTATGAAAACAATCAAACTTCACTGTAACTATGAAGAGGATGGGTGCAAGCGTACTCTAAAGGCTAATGAATTCCGACATCATATACAAAAATGTCCGAATAGGTACGATACACCTTTACATCTGATATCTCATAATAATTTATAATATGAATGTATCATTAGTACATTTTATTGGGTAGTTTCGTTGATTAGTGTATGTAAACTAAAAGCCAGATTAGGTATGTCTATGTGTAATTTCTAAATCTATTTTGTAAAACACTTCTTTACGCATTATATTTCATTATAGACCCATTGAATGTTTCTTAACGAAGTGCGGCCAACACATCCCTTACACAAAGTTTTTCAAACATTTAACGACCGTTCACACACAGAAGGTGAATGGGATAGAAAACGTTAATAAGCATATTATCGAATGGTGGATAGAAGGGGATCCAACTAAAGGTATACTTCTGATCTATCTAAACTTTATTTCGTTACAAGTAATTGTATGTGCATGAAATAGAGTTCCGAATAGGTATATGTATAAAAAGTACCATGAATTATTTCAGCAGCAAGATGGCCACCGTTCTATTTGACGTGTTTCGGAAATGCGTTTTTATACATGGCTATTAGCACTGCTCATGGATCTTGGGAATGGGCTTGGATAATTGCTAGCGAAGAGGAAGCAGAAAGATTTCGTTTAAGAACAACTATAAATAATAAAGATAAGGTAATTGATTTAAAGAAGATAAAATCTTTAAATCATTAAAAATATATTTAAAATCAAAATATCTGTATTTACATAGAAAGTAGCTCTTCAGTGGACCGGTGCAGTACATTCCATAAGAAAATCTATTCGTGATATTATGGCATCTGGTATCGTTTTCGTAACAAATACAAAGGAAATGCAAAATCCTTACTTATTTCTGAAAAATGAAGAACAATCAAAGCATTTTTGGCGTACGGAAGTTGAGATTCAGGAAATTAAGGTAGAAAATAAATGCTAAATAAAAGCGATAGGTATAAATTGGGAATAATCCATCGTTACAAACATAACTAGCGCAATAGCACCGTTAAAACTCTTTATACATTACATATGTACATATAATCAGCATTTTAAACCATATGAAATCGGAAGCCACCACCTCCAGGGTTTGTGCCTTACATTTCCACTAAAGATGAAGATTTAGTAACTGTTTCACCTGGCGAATCTGAATTTGAATCCATCTTTTCGGGTAGAAATACTAGAAATCAAAGTGTATTCAACATTCAGGCAACAGAACCAGAAAGCAAGAGTTTGACCAAGACGAAAAAGAGTGTACCTTATAGTGAACCGTTATCTGACATTGGTCTTCCAGGAGATATTGTAAGACAATTTAATTTTTCAATTATGTACACCGATTTTTTCTAAAATTATATATTTACGTCCGATAATGACAGGACAAGGTGGGATCAGTCTCAGGAATAAAACATATTAGTCCAAAGATATCTGCTCTTCCAGGAGACATTGTGAGACAATTTAATTTTTCAATTATGTGCACCGATTTGTTCTATAATTACATATTTACGTTCGATCATGACAGGATAAGGTAGGATCGGTCCGAGCAATAAAACATATTATTCCAGAGTTGCCTCCTCCTCCTGTCTCAACCCAAAAAAGTTCTACCAAATCTGAAAAGTCTGTTAAAATTGACTCAATCCGTGATAGTAAATCTAATGACAACATAACAATGAAAATTGAAATGACCAAATCAAAGGGTGGGGTACAGATAGAAAGTAAAACTTTAGAAATAATAACTGAGGCTAAATACAGTATGGATCCCTCGGAAGGGGAAAAGGGAAATATAAAAATTGTGAAAACTGATTCGAAGAAAAACCAAAATCCCACTACTGAGGTTATTTACGCGAATTCAAAACCAATTGCATCCAAAAACAGTTTACCCTCTGATCCAACAAAAGTCGAGTTGTCTCAAGAGCCACTCGTGATTGTACAAATAGGGCAAGGATCAAACGTGGAAGTGGAAAAGAAGCAATCTGTTCCTAAAAGCAGCAAATCGGACTCCGATAAGGTAACATACGTAAACTCGTGACATTATGAGTTATTGTAAAACATAGTTACGCAAATATTGCCACGATCTTTAACTTTCAATTCTTTAACATTTATTTATTTAGTCTAAAAAGAGTAGATCTCGTAAAGCTGTGGGTTCAAGCAGTGACCTTCCGTACTTTCAAGAAGACACTGAATAAGTCAACTATATACTTTCTTTACAACAGAACTAGAATGTGAGTAGACGCAAATAATTCAGTTTAATCACGAAATCTAGTTTAATGAATGACACTATTCACAGCGTATATGCTGAATACAAAGATCAGTGGTAATAATAATAGAATAATACATTAGTCTTTAGTTACGACAATAAAAACATTTTACGACTTATTCATTACTTTTTTGCTTCAACAGCATGACTTTCAAGTAATTTTCGCTTATTTTTACCACGTAAAATAGCTTCCTTAAATAATTTACAATATAACTCAACAGAACACAATGTGTCATCATTTCCAGGAATAGGATAAGTTATAAGATTAGGGTTGCAATTTGAATCCACAATTCCGACCGTGGGAATCAACATTTTAGAAGCATCAGTAACTGCAGAATGTTGAGCCATAATTGTGTCCAAAGTATTCAGCATAATAATCAAGTCAGGCAAACGTGTAATTCCGCCGAATTTGCGCTGAAAGGAACACAACCACAATGTAAAACTCGAATTTAAAGTACTTGTCATTGTTAAAAAATTCTTAAATTGCCCATTTAAGTAATTTAATTTGTACATACTTCAGAGTTTGTCAACGTTGCTGACTCCCAACCCCGACAGTGTGCATATTCACCACTCTCCACAGCGGTTTTCTCAATTAGATGCATTGTTTGGGGTGATCGGCTTACAAACAAAATAATTCCTTTTCTAAACGCGATGTGAGCAATGAAATTAAGAGCTTGACGAAGGTGATAAGCAGTTTTATCCAGGTCAAAAATCAAAGAATCAAATCTGTTTCCAAAGATGAAGTTCTTCATGTTTGGATCCATAGAACCGATTTTATGTCCCAGGTGAACTCGAGCTTCAAACAAATCTCTCACAGTAAACAAATTGTACACTTGGAAGTAATCGGGACTTTGAAGAGATTCGTCTACCTTCATGACATATTCAACTGTAAACAACACAATGAAACATTATGAAACAACCAAATTGCTACATACATATGACATAATTTTATGCACACATCGTGCTATAGTTATGATCTATGATGTAAGAAACAATTAATTAAACGGTAAAATAGGTAAAAGTGTCTAAGTGTCAATGCTTTTTACCATTGGGTATTGAAATGTCTTGGCGCTTAGTAGTTACATCGTCTTCTGGATACACAACGCTCTTTTCGGCTGGAGTTAAAATTTGGTTCAATTTTTGCAAAGGTTTCGGTTTTGCTGCAGGAGTTGAAAAATGAACACTACTTATTAAATGTGGATGTCGTGTTGTATACCAAAAGTCGCTGCACAGCCTACCATTGTCACTAACCCTAATGAACTTTCTCAAAAGCTTTAACATTTTAAACACAATTGACAATTATTATTACAATTTTTAATGTTTGTTATCAATTTTTAAGACATACACAAGGCGCAATGTCAATTTAAATTTTGGTGCATTCAGCCACACGTGTGAGCAGCAAAGCCAATGATAACGAAGTCTGCTTTTTTCAGAGCTACACTAGAAGTTAGCCAGCCACAATAATTTATTTTGTCTATTTTTACTATTTATTTACCAATCAAAATGTCTATTTACCGGTATTTATTTGCAATCTTAAATTTACCAAAAATTTTGTCAATGATTTCATACAAAATTAGCAATATTATGCCAAAAATATTATTGCCGATCTAAAAAAAGTCATCGTTAGATATTTGTTTGCACAACAAAAATATTGTGAGAAATATTTGGGTTTGGAAAATACTTAAAAAACTATGAACACAATCTTGTAATACAGAAAGATGCCTGCATTTGCTTATGTAAATTTCATCCCCTGTGTGGGGTAATAAATCTGACAGGAATGCGGACGGAATGCCTACCTTTTCGGGTGAGTTCAACATGCTTGTCGGCTGATTATCCTATTGCGTGTAGAGGAATGTGGGTGTGAATGAGTGTGTGAGTGACGACGGCTGTGACGACTTTACCATAAAAACAAGAGTAAAGGTAGCCGAGGTCGTATTCTTGGTAATGTTATTAATCTGCTATCGTGCGTAATCTGTTCTTAGGTTTTAGGCGTAACAGGGGATCTGTCTGTGTCTGGTGCAGGATAAATAGGTAAACGTGGAATTACTCATTTGATTCATCATGCATTTCTTGCATATTTGGTTCAGTATTTTGTTAGTGGTGTAGTTGATAGTGCTGCTCTGCTGACTGATGAACTGTATCAGTGCAAGTGTGAAACAGACAGGAAACGGAGCGACAGCTGATGTCATTGATCAACACGTATTCATTTTGTCATAAATAATATATAGAAATCACAATAGTGACATATTTAGTACAACAAACGATACACAAACAGGTTAGACATAAGAGAAAGTGTCATTTCGTCCGACATTCTAATCGAAGTTCAGGTCACAGGTCAGTCATTTTAATATACAATTATTGCAATTTTTTAAACATTGCGGTAAGTTATTACCATCAAAAAGGTTCTGGTTTGGTTGTAGTCAGTAAAATACGCCTATTTCTGGTGTAAATAGCATAGCCAATATTATTATCTATGTATTATGTTCAACATTCAATGGAATACATTTGCGAAAGTATAATTTTACGACTGCGACTATTTATAGATAGCAAACTAAACGGAAGTAGCTAGGAAGTATTGACAGCAATGAGTATTGAGTATATACTTTCGACGTTTATGTAGCACCAAGTAAAGTTGAAAGTACATTACTTAGTTATAGTATCAAGAATAGGAAAAAAGATTATATGTGTCAGTTAAGGTAAGGTAGTTAAAGTCGTTAATTAAAGTTAGACATGCTAAACTGTATTTGGCACAAAAGTTATGTTATTATTTTTACGTTGTCTTGAATTTCTGACTACCTGAGTCAGTCATGTATGATGAGTCATTCGTATTTTTAGTTAGACAGTTCACACGATCACAGTTAATTCAATTCAATATAATATACTAAATATACACACGTCATGTTTAGTTCATGTTAAAATTTTAGGTTAACAGATGCTGGATGCTTGTTTGTTTGAAAACCCAACCCCTTTCTGTTTAATGTCTTAACTTTTATAACCTCAACTGTAATATTATGTGGTGTAGAAAAACAGTTTTTAGAAAACGAGTCAACGTATACTAATTGTTTGTAAGTTCAATACTTGTACTTGTACTGTATACTGTTGCATAAAGTTAAACGACAGGGCATGTACAACCTTCAATCTGTCAGAAATCGCATCAAATTCTACGAAAATGTTAATGATTTGATTTGTGAATAGGGTGCCTAGCCTAGCATTTAACAATAAATATTTGTAAATTAATGACCATTACACTTTTAATGACCTTAACTTGTTTTCCTTATTATAGGTGTTGCTGCATCGAGAGCGGAACGGATTGAAGAGTTATAAATACACGAAAATTACACTGTCCATTAACTTTCAATACTAATACATTTGTCCTTAAGCTTTAAGGACATTTATAGAGGAAGCCACAAGATTTACTGACTTTATCGTGTTCATCGGCTTTCATTGGCACATTTACTTAATCAAATACCAAAGGTATGTACAAGGATTCAAACAAATCAATTAATAATTTACTTACAAAATGATACAGCTTTTTAAAAATAATTTACTTAATTGTAAAGCAAGAGTCTCAATTTGTCCTCAATTATATCGTCCACTTTGAAATAGGGCTTACAATTTTGTATGTTCACTGACAATGATAATTTTTCATGTAGCCCTAACTACACGTTCCTTCCACGGTGACATGTCGTATGTTTCCACATAAATAATATACGTGGAATTACTCAATTGATTTATCATGCATTTTTTGCATACTATAATACTATAATTGGCATTTGGCTCAGCATTTTTTTATTAGTGGTTTAATTGATAGTGCTGCACTGCTGATTGGTGTATCACAAGGGATAAAATCTTAAACAAGTAGACTTTTGAAGAAAGAGAGACAGAGACAGAGAATACAAATCATAAATGTTGTAAGTGTTATGTATATAATATGTTAAACCTAAATATATGTAATTTTTATGTTTTTCAGAGTACTTTATATATCGAGTCATAATGTTTAGCTGGTTAAATAGTGAAGAGTCAAAGAAGAAGAATGCAGAAGTTTTCGAAAATGTCGCGGAAGGACTTCGACACATTTATAAAAACAAGTTACTTCCATTAGAATCAGGCTATCACTTTCATGATTTTCATTCCCCGGCACTAGACGATCCAGATTTTGATGCTAAACCGATGATAATGCTGGTTGGACAGTATTCCACGGGAAAAACCACGTTTATTCGCTATTTGTTGGAGAGAGATTTTCCTGGCATTCGTATTGGTCCCGAACCTACCACAGATAGTTTTATTGCTGTTATGCATGGCGACAAAGATGGTATCATCCCTGGAAATGCTCTTGTCGTTGATCCTAAGAAACAGTTTCGGCCATTGTCTAAATTCGGAAACGCTTTTCTCAATCGATTCCAATGCTCAATGCTTGATTCTCAGGTTTTAAAAGGGATTTCCATCGTAGACACACCTGGAATATTGTCCGGAGAAAAACAACGAGTTGACAGGGGCTACGATTTCACGGGAGTTTTGGAATGGTTTGCCGAGCGTGTAGATCGAATCATTTTATTATTCGATGCTCATAAACTAGACATTTCTGATGAATTCCGACGGTCAATCGAGGCATTGAAAGGCCATGATGATAAAATCCGCATAATTCTAAACAAGGTATTGGTTTTAATATTTTATTGCTCTTGAAGCTCTTTACGAATTCACGTGGAGTATTTCATTGTTATAATAGTTCAAAGTTATATTAATGTATTAAACTCATCTTTGGTTACAGGCAGATATGGTCGATCATCAACAACTAATGAGAGTTTATGGAGCGTTAATGTGGTCACTTGGAAAAGTTCTACAGACACCTGAAGTTGCTAGAGTTTATATTGGATCCTTTTGGGATCAGCCTTTACGATATGATTCTAATAGAAAGTACGACTATGAATTATTCTGCTGTTATAATAATTAAATCTGTGCACTATTTATACCCAAAATTAATCCAACATTTTTGTTCAGATTATTTGAAGCAGAAGAGCAAGATCTGTTTCACGATTTGGAAACTCTTCCAAGGAATGCTGCCTTAAGAAAACTTAATGATTTAATCAAGAGAGCAAGATTGGCCAAGGTAGTTAATAACTAAAGAACTTCATTGATATTTACCCATATTATGCAGTACGTTTTCAACTGTGATTTGATGACTCAATTCAATTTTACTTGGTTAGGTCCACGCGTACATTATTAGCTCATTGAGGAAAGATATGCCTTCTATGTTCGGAAAGGATTCAAAAAAGAAGGAGTTAATAAAAAATTTGGATCAAATATATCTGCAATTACAAAGAGAGCATCAAATATCGCCAGGAGATTTTCCAGACATAAAGAAAATGCAGGTATGGTACAAGTACATGCATCAACATAACATTTGTTTTTTTATCCACTGAACTGTCAATATTATAATCAAATGTGCTTGCATAGACGGAGCTGATGAATCACGACTTCTCAAAATTCGCTGCACTCAAACCGAAATTGTTGGAAACAGTTGATCAGATGCTAGCACAAGATATAGCAAAGCTGATGGATCAGATTCCTATGGAAGATGCTGCTAAACCGAGCAATTCAACAATGGTTAAAGGGGGTGTTTTCAGTGGAGTACAAGATCAAAGCACACCTTTTGGATTCAAGCGTTTCGAAGGAGTTGAAGCTGGTCGCGGTGACACTGAATGGATTGTAGCCAAAGAGAAGCACAAATATGACGAGATTTTTGAAGGATTATGTAATGGTGAAGGAAAAGTGTCTGGTTCAGCAGCAAAAGCAGAGATGGTTAAATCCAAACTTCCTAACACAGTGCTTGCAAAGGTAACCATTGACTATTTTGACTTCCAGTTCTCTATTGTGAAGTTGAAGGACTAAGTACAATACTTTTGCTTTTTGAATTTGAAAATAATTAATGATATTCTGTGCGTGTAGATCTGGAAGTTGGCAGATGTTGATAAGGATGGAATGTTAGACTGCGACGAATTCGCATTGGCTATGCATCTCATTAGTGTTAAACTTGACAGTCATGATCTACCGGATGACCTTCCAGTCCATCTAATACCACCCTCGAAGAGACCTTTCCACGCTGGTGACTGATGAAATTATACGACCTTTCGTAAGCATTTACCTGCACACATGCATAAGTTTATAAACCTTGATATCTTTTCAATTTGTTATACTTTATTCCTACGATCGGACAATTACTGGAAAATGAGTTCCCCGTTTTATGTCAATATGTATTCATGTTAACTATTAGCCATTATTAGATTTTAATGATGTGTGTCCCACACAATTAATCGCATGTTAGCTCAAAAGTAAAATTACCAACTATTCACTCTGCTTTTATTTATTCGCGTAAAGAAGACCTTCCTTTTTGTTCGACATTGTATACAATTCTTGGAAGTAATTTGCAGTGCTTAAGTAACTTAATTTGCACTATGCACACAGTAGTAGTCATACTTTGCCTGTTATCATGCAAAAATCTACAGTTGGCAATCAGAAAGTTAGAACTATCGTCTAGATGCTATAATATTATTATATTTCCGTATGTAATTGAAAGTCAAAAAATGGTAATTGGTAAAAAGTCAGTGTCTGTGATTCAGATAATATTCAGAACCAGTCTTGCATACAATAATACGACCAAAGGGAATCCGCCACCAAAGTGTGTATAACCGCACGTTATATTTGCTAATTACTTGGCAAAGTTATTTGGTTTTAACGAACCAATAAATTGAATAATTTGCAACTTTGAGACTGTCGAACGAATAATGTAAAGTAAACTCTGTAAAGAAATATAAAGGTAGTGGGACAAATAAGATTATCTTGAGAGAGCGTAATATCACGTAATATGTCGATCTGTCTGTGTATATCATATTGGCAGCCATTGTAACCTGGAGTAATTCTTCTTTCATATAATACATTATAGCCAAAATAATTTTGTAACAATGCAATATTGAGCAAGTAGTTCCTGTCGCTTCTGATCGGACAGTCATTATATTATAATATTGTCTGTTTTCCATGCTCTTACTTTAACTTAACTCGTTAGTTCCAAAGAAAGTCCTCATTTATTTAACTTATCAAGTTCTTAAGTAGGGCAAACGATGTACAGTTCAATGTTTTGTGCTTCATTTGGTAGTACTAGGATACAATAATATATACAAAGAAACATTATATATAACAGCATTCATATAAAATGTAAAGAAATATTTATTACTGTATACATAATAAGTATGAATTAAATTATAATTACTGTAGTAATTCACAGTGACACAAAATGGTTTATACTTACAAATCATTATGAATGAAAGCAACACACAATAACGATGTGCCTGGAAGCAGTAGCTGTTCACATGGTACATTTTCTCAACACATAAACCCACATGAAACATGATGTATACATACAGACACATTTAAATATATAAGCAAAAGCAAATAAGTTATGTGTATGAAATGACAAATCAAAACCAAAAAGTTGCGAATTCGAAACAAAATAATTGATTCAAGTTTCAGGTACCGTTTCCACAGTCTACTGAATATGCCTTGTTAATGATAATTTTTGTGTAGTGTATGAACTATTGTAATAGCTGTATTTGTATATAAGTGTGTATCAGTTTCGATAAACCTATTTTGTCCATGATTGATAAGTGCTCATTGTATAGTAATTAGTTATATATTTATTAAGCATAATATTAATATAGTCACATTTCACATATCTGAATATTGAATATTATTCCTCCTTGATAGCTAATGCCTAAAACTCTGTATTAATTATGATTGCAAATTGTTTGTTATTTTGTCTGTATCGAATTCACCTGTATACATTTGTATACAGTATACAGTAATTACTTTATGTGAATCTTATGAAATATTGAAGTGCATATGCGATAAGCATTATGTTCCGAATTTTGAACATTACGTGTGTGTATAGAGAGAAGTCGCTTATGTAAGTTAGTATAATTTAAGTGAGTACGAGTAAAAATAGGCCTTTGTTGGCTCATCCTTTTTCATCTTTCTGCTTACGGACTGTAAACAATTCTCCTTCCAAATGGTTAAGTTATAATAACTGGTGTTTCAATGTAGGTAATGTTTTGTTTTACAAAGAGAAATACATAGCATAATAATTATTGTGGTTATTATGTGAGTTAAATCTGGAAAATGGAAGAATTAAATTAATAAAGAATATCTCTATACCTTATTATACCTGTATAAATTGTGCGAAATACCTTCATTTTTTAACCATGTCCACTCAACTTTCATTTTACACAAGATTTTAGAATTATAGATTTTTGCAGTTTTCATGTGAAATGCAGAAATGGCTGGATAAGAGGTTCGTGGGTGATACAATAAAAAATTGTCTAACATTTTCTTAACCTGAGACATTTTACAGTTGCTATGGATATCATTGTCACTGATCTCAAAGTCTCAGTCACGAGTTGGTCACGAGTCACGACACGATTCACGAATTTTAGATTTCAGACTGAATCGTTTTCTTGTGGACATTCTCATTTAGCTGTTCTTGCACTTTTGACAGTTTGCATTTATCTTTTTCTCAAAAAAGTGACATTTTAATTGTAATTTTCACGGTTTTTGAAAAGTATTTCACCACAATTTTTGATCTGGTCAATTTTTCAGTCATAATTCACGTTTTTATTGGGTTTTCCAGTTGATTGAATACTAAAGGAACTAGGAAAATGGCCAACATGGACAGTGCTGCGTTCAAGAAATATGGTCACGAAATAGTGGACTACTGTGCCGATTATATGGATACAGTGCATGACAAATGGAACCCACTTCCCGATGTCACTCCAGGATATCTTGCGAAAATAATGCCGGCAACTGCCCCAGACCAAGCTGACAGTTGGGAGTCAGTGGTCAAAGATATTGAACCTATTGTTCTCAAAGGGGTAATGTAAAAATAAAATTGTGTAATTTTCTTTCATCTCTGTGCAATGATTTTACGGATGTATGTTGTATTTCCAGATGTCTCACTGGCAGCATAAGATGTTTTTCTCATATTTCCCGTCTGGAAATTCGTGGGCATCGATAATGGGGGATATCTTTAGCAATGCCACCGGAGTTAACGGTTTCAAATGGGTATGGAAAAGTTCCAATACGATTTTTCTATTGCGTTAATGTGCATTCAAACAAACACCTAACCTAATATTTTCATTGTTATAATCTTATAGGATACGTGTCCAGTTTGCACAGAGTTGGAAATCATTATTATGGATTGGGCAGCGAAGTATTTAGGTATACCCAGCTTTTTCTACTCCCATTTTTCGGTGCCAGGAAGTCTTGGAGGAGGATCCCTACAGGTAGCTATCATTTTGTAACAAACAAATGGTCGTGAAACAGTAAAAGATTGTCATTACGTTATCTGTTATGCAAAGATTATACCTACATTTTCTCATTATGTTTCTTGCTAATAGACTTCTGCTTCCGATGCGATTTTGTTATCTATGATTGCTGCCAGAGAGTGGAGTGTCAAGAGACTCCGCCAGAAATTTCCTAACACGCCAAGAGCAGTTTTAATGCGACAAATGGTCGGCTATTGCTCAAGTCAGTGTCATTCTTGTGTGGAGAAGGGATCTATGATTGCACTGATGAGATTGCGTCTTCTAGAACCGGACGAAAGTGGCGGTATCCGAGCTGAAACACTCAGAGCTGTAAATTGTTTATCTATATATATCTGTACACAAATGGCAATCCTGGAAGTCCTTCTGGGGGCTTGAATGCGGTTTGTTGACTAACATATTTTATTTTCTCCAACCAGGCGATCAAAGAAGATCGAGCTGAAGGATTCATTCCTTTTTTCCACTGCGCAATTCTCGGATCAACTGGAATATGTGCTTTTGACGATTTGATGGAACTCGGGCCAATCTGTGCTGAAAATGAAATGTGGCTTCATGCTGACGGAGCTTACGCTGGAAGTTCTTTTGTTTGCCCCGAAATGCGGTATTTAAGTTACGGGATGGAGGTAATACATTTCAAAGTGCACTTCTAAAAAACTAACAACTAATAACAACGTAGAATAAAGGTTATTGGTTTCAAAAATGTTTTGTTTTTTAGTACATCTGGTCTTTTAATACCAACAGCAATAAGTGGATGTTGTGCAACTTTGATGCATCATTTCATTGGTACAGTCCCGTATTCGTTCTTAATAATTAGATTTTGTAAGCTTCATAGGTAATAACTGTCGATTTTCTTACAGGTTAAAAGACAAAAGGCAACTTATTGACTGTTTGAGTGGAAGTGATCAATCGCTTTACAACCACCCTATTGTGGACTTTCGTGTAAGTATTGACAATATTAACACACACAACGTATTGTAAAATTTGATATCAGTGTTGATTATTTGGATTTTTGATATTATTAGTATTGGGGTCTTCCTGGAACTCGACGTTTCCGAGCATTTAAATTGTGGGTTGTCATTCGAAATTATGGCATTGAGGGGCTTCAAAAATACATTCGAAGTCACGTCTTCTTGTCCAAACTTTTTGAGCGATATGTATTCCGAGATACTCGTTTCGAAGTCGTAGGAGCAGTTCGGGTCAGTAAATTGCTACCAGTCCTGAGTTATTGAAAATATCCATATACTGACTTGTGCGGTTTAATATGCATATGGTTTGGGTAATGATTGAATTGACATCATGCAAATTGATATTTCAGGTCGGTCTTGTGTGTTTCCGTTTGAAGGGTACAAACGACATCAATAAGCGACTTTTAGAAGCGCTCAATGCTTCCTGCAAAATTCACATGGTTCCTTCGGCCTTCCATGACAAATACGTGATTCGTTTTGCTCCTTGTTTCGAGTTCTTGACCGAGGCAGATATACGTAATAATATTACAAAAAAATACCAATGTAGAAATCAGAATTCTAGTTAATTGGAAGTTGCTTGTAACATAATTTTTCAATTCTAGATATGGCCTGGCATATTACCGAAGAATATGCGTCTGTGGTTATTCGCTTATATGAACAAGAAATGAAAGGTCAGGATGCATTGAAGCATCTGTTCGAGCATCAACACGAGCACGATGCAGAAGAAGCACTTCATCCGGATGCGCAACAAGAAGCTGAAGAAAAACAGGCGATGGCAGAAGCAAAGAACATATTGGATCATCGTGATGAATTGAAGAAAACAAATGCTCTTTTCGCCATTGCCCAAAACTTTAATGAAGGTTTTTCAGGAATGAACGAAGATGGTGTCGATTCTTATGACGAATATGTTTTGTCACATCCAGAAGTGTTGGCCGAAAAGAAGGAAGACTGGCCATCCCATGGAAAGCATGGAAAGTATTTCATGGATGGACATCTCGTTTTTGAAGAAGGAGAACGACGAAATACGATCTGAAAAAAAAGTGAATTCCATTTAAAAAAAATCATTCACCGCTCCCATTCGGGGTTAATCTTTATTTATAAGTTATTTGTCAATTAATCGATATGCAAAAGGAATCCTCCTTGTGTATCAAAACCATAAATCTCAAGTAGTTAGTCTAAATTGGTCATATCTTACTCATAATGTGTACTTGTTGTACCATATCCGGTATAAAACATGAATTCATCCTCGTCTCATTCGGATGAAAATATTCTTTGTATAATATATCGCTTTAAATCTCACATATAAAGTGTAGTCTCTCCATGCTCTTAAAAATGCACCGCATTACAATATTGTAATTAATAATAGAAATAAGTTTCATTGTGATGTAATAATAATGAATTGGTGAACAAACTGTCAAAAATTATTGCAATGAATAAACTCACCTTGTTATTGATTATGAATCTTTGTGCAACGTGCACGCAAATTACGCGTTTTTGTTAACAATGAGAGTCCCTATTTGCTGGGAAGAATGAAATGTTACGTGTATTTGCCGCACCAAATGTTAAAATCTTTATTGATTCGAGGTGTTGCAGATTTACAGCACATCATCATTTTCATCATTTACGATAAAGGGTTATCTTTTTATGTATTATCATTCAAACACACGACACGGCAAATTGCAGATAACGTCAAAAATTTAACATCAAAATTGTAACAATTTGCAAAATTAATTGCAGTTGTGAGTGAGTTGGATTCTTTCACTTTGATTACTTTGCCTGTTCACTGTTAGTCTGTGAGATTAGTGGTCATTAGTGGAAACGGAAAAGACATTTCTTTTTGGTTTTCAGTTTTCTATTTAATTTATCAAGCAAGAAGGAAAGCTCGAAGTCTCGAAGCATAAAGTTTTAGAACGAAATTCGTTTAGCTATTTCCTAACCTAACTTATAAATACAGTGCGAAAACCGGAAACGCGAGTTTTTATTATTAGGGTGTTCAATACATATTTTAATTATCAATGGAATCCCCCATAGTGTCATCCTGGGAAGGTAATGTATTATTTTAAGAAAAAATCGCATCACAACTTTTTTCGTACTACATTTCTTGAAAACATTCGATTATAATACTTTGGACTTTGGAGTCTTATTTATGTCAGTCACATTTTTTATCGATTCATTCTTCTTGTGTAAACATCAATGTCCTTAGATGATGATTGTTAACATCAAAATATCACCTTAAATTCTTCATATGACAAAGTCGACAAATTGAAACTATGATTTCAAGTATTTTCCTCTCATTTTAATATACCGACTGCATACCAATTATAAATATGGAACTAATCCTAATGGAACAAGTATAAGCGTTTCCGCTAATATTATGTGCTGTAGCCGATGTTTTATGACACTGTTTATAATTTACATGTTTTTTTTATTTTAGAGGCCAGAGAACTCATGAGAAAGTGGCGTGAAGAAAATGAGAGAAAGAGCGAAGAAATTGTTGACCTATGGATAACCTATCTAGGAGCCAATGCGTCAAAACTAGGAGATGAAAGTAAACGCCTAAAAACTGTAAATTATTGTTTTAAATGAGTGTTACCCAATAATTGATTAATGAATTTATCTGGGCTTCTTAATAGAATGGATGGTGCTTGAGCAAGTTGCGGTAGCTGCCTTAGATGTGCATAATTTTAACATTGGTGACGATGCTATTATGGAGCTGAAAGAACGATTCCCTAAAAGTGACCGTGTCAGGTAATGTTTATTGAATTTTTGTACAAACTAAAACACAGTTTTACAAACAATAATTAATTGTTTAAGGTAATACCAAAGCAGATAGAAGTAGTGTAGAAGCAGATAGTAGAAGTACTTTGGTAATACCTACAATTAATTGTAAGCTGAATGTAATTTAACATCCACATCAACCAACATAAAAGTATTACCAGACAAGAAACCCTTATTGCATTACATTTTTTAAACCGTTTTTACACTACTATTTAAAGGTTATTGCAAGTATTACGTTTGCAAGCTTTGGAACGTTTCGATGACGCTTTAAAAGGACTAGAAGGAATGATTCAAAGGGACCCTACAAATTCAGCAGCGTATAAACGGAAAATAGCAATTATCAAAGGTCAAGGTAAAACAGCAGAAGCCATCAAAGAGCTCACAGAATATTTAAATAAGTAAGTTAATTCTAAACACATTTTCTGTATCTAAACAATTAAAGTAAAAATATAATATGTAAGTGCTAAAAGATTTTGGCATGTATTGAATACTGCATCGATTACTCCAAATTCCAAATGAATGTGTGTTTAATTATTAACTTTTTACTGTTTTAGATTTATGAGTGACCAAGAAGGATGGTCCGAGTTATGTGATTTGCATTTGGCCGAGGGTGATTACAACCGGGCTGCATTTTGTGCGGAAGAGTTGATTCTACATAATCCTCACAACTATTTTGTACATCAAAGACTAGCTGATATCCGTTATACAATGGGAGGAATCGAAAATTTAAAAATGGCTGTTTCGTATTATTCTCAAGCATTAAAACTAAATGCAGATAATATGCGAGCTCTATTTGGATTGTTTTTGGTAACTTACATTTCTCGATTAAATTAGTACTTCCGGTCTGGACTATTAAACTAATTGTAAACTATATTTATGAAAACATCATGCTTTTACATTTACAGAGTGCGTCCAGTTTGTCTTCTAACCAAAGAGTGCCTGCCACAGAGAAAAAAGAGTATTCCAAAGTTGCTGGTTGGGCTGCAGAGCAGGTTTCGCAACGGTAAATTAGCCAATAATTTCTTCCATATTGTTACCTTATAAAATTATGTCATGTTTAAAAGACAACTTCTAAACATAACTTATTTATTTTTTAATTAGATATACCGGTAGCAACGTAATGAAGGACAAAGCTAAAGTTGAAATGCTGGAAGGAGTTTTCGGAGCACTTCAGATCACTTCGTAGGTTTTGTTCAAAGGTCCAATTAGTTATTGCATGAATTTAAGTATTTGATAATATCCATTCTGTATGCCTAATTTTTGCAATAATGTATTTTGTGTGGAAATGCTTTCCGTATGTCTGCATAATAAGTTGTACCGTACCGTACCCACATTCGGAGTTATAATTATATAATTATTGATACATACCTATATTATATTTACCAAGTGAATGATTAGAATTTGTAAGATATGAAAGGTTGCTTCATTTCCTAAATATTGTTCGTTTTATACGAGTATTTAGTTTGTTTAGTCTGTAAGGACCGTTCTCGATATTTATTCCGGTATTTTCTATTAGTTGCCTACTTACATCTCTATTGGCATAGTGGTAAATCCAAAGTAACATACATCATGTGTAAGACAAATATGTCGTCCTACATTACACAATAATATAATTCATGTTATGTTTAAAAGCATTTAGTATTGTAATTACTTTTTATATATCAAATCTTTTCGTATGAGAAATGCTGCATTGTATTGAGGTATGGGCTTTATGTAGGAAGGGAAGTATATTGTTTAAAAGCTAAAATCCGTTATACTGATAGATACCAAATAATGTGAATGAATATTGAATATTATCATTTAGATCACGTATACCTACCTGTAATACCTAAAGAACAAATTTTTCATACCGATTCCATATTCTGTGCGATTTGTGCAATAAAGAGAAATAAGCCAAATGTCTCCCGCTCTTCGTCGTCTCAATGTTTCAGCATTTCATATGAGAAGAGAACGCTACCTAATCAGCTTAATTTTTAATTTTAACTGAAAACTGTCCATTTGTTTTAAATTGTAACTTACATTATTTTATTTTTATATTAGACACAAATATTACGAACTTTTAACAGTGTACATTGTAACAATAATATTTTATATGATTAATTCATATGTACAAAATGTAAATAACTTACATAGGTAATTAATAGTCAAAATAGTTTTAATATATCACGATTTATACATTTAAGACACGTACTAAGTATTTTAGCATGTACTGTAGCACTACGACTTATTATGTACTTTTCTTGAGAGTGAAAATGCCTAAAGAGAGCATTGTGTTAAATGCTATCTTTTGGAATGATCATTTCTTTCCAAGGGGGTTTAGCAACAGGATCAAGCGTTGCAAGACTACTTTCTCCTGGTGCTGGTATGTAACCCCATAGTTTCATGGCTTTCGAGCATGCTGTTTGTATTTTCTCTACCGAAGTGAAATTATTTGAAAAGTCCGTTTTCCAGTGAAACGGAGTAGTTTTGGAATTTCTGATTGTACTGAAAGGGTTATGAGAAGCATCGTTCATCGTATGAAGGCGTACAAAATCTTTGACTTCTTCAGAATATCGTAGTCGAAAGAATTTAAAAAGTTTCTTCGTGGCAGAAAGTGGGTTTAAGGAGATATCTTCGTAGCGTAATGCCCTATAGATAGAAAATCTTTATAATTCTATCTGTGTGTGTGAATTTCACAAAAATGTATACATACTTAAACTTTTATAATGACAATACTTACATGAAACGGCCAGGATATGCTTTATACAGTAGTTTGGCTTCGTAGTAATCTTCAACCAAATCTGAGCACAACATTTTCGGATCATAACAATCAGGCTTTGTGCACCAGTCTACATGACTTCTGGACTGAATGGTTCCTCTAGGATCTCTTACTAACAGCAATATTCTAAGATTTAATCTAGTACAGATAATACAGAAAAATTTTATTAAAAGATATCTAAACATTTACATAGCTTAACAAAATGCATGGGTTTAATAATTCATATAATATGTATTCTCCAACCTGTGGTCATCCAAAAGTGTTTTTGCGAATTTCAGTCGCAATCGCACTGTTTTCGCACTCTGGTATGGAAACATTTTGCACATGCTTGAAAGAAAGTGGGGATCCCAACAAACTTCGTATCTTTTTTCACAGTACTGCCACACCCGAGAATTATGATTGTAGACCCAGTGATGCGTTTTAGAATATTCGATGTAGTCAGCTACATTTAATTGAAAATGAGAAGAAATGAATATTATTTAAATCCTTGAATGCAACAAAAAGTTCAATGTCAACTTTATAATGTAAGTTCTAAGTAGGCACAGAAAATTATTTACTCAGATTATTGAAGCGACAGTTTAACATATCTTTCATTACACGCAGTGCTTCTTCTGCCAATTGTCCAGAGCGAACCTGTTTTTACAGAATATTCTCAATTATTAAGCGTAAACTATGAGAATTTAAAGTTTCGTGTTACATTACATGTCTAGAAATATAATGTTCATTCACTCGTGTAATAGAATTTTTACCTGGACAATATCAAAGTGAAGAAAAGGCTCATAATGATAGTAAGTCCCAGGGTGATGTTCCATGATATCTCCTAAAAATGTTGATCCCGATCTCCACGTTGTGAACACAATGTTTCGTATGGGCTGTCCACCTTTCTCCATTATCAAGTCTTGCAATTTCCTGAGCACACACATTAGTAACATTAAGTAGTCAGTGAAAGCCAAGTGTATATAAACGCACTTAAAACCCGACATCACTCATTGTCAGAAAGTAGATTCAGTATACAATTCTGAATTAGTAGAAGTATAAAAGATGTTAACAAATACAGAGAATTTAATAGCTTACTGTTTCTCGACAGGTTTGAAATCTTTAAGTTCCGTCTGCAGCAATTCCCTTTGTTTGTCTATAGCCCAAAGTCGGAATCCACTTAAATAGTCCTCTGAAACCATTTGATATACCTGTTGAGCCGTTTCCTGTCACATAGAAAAAGACAAACTACTTCATTATGCAATTCTTTTCCGTCTTAAAAGTGACATACCCATAATGGCCATTTTCATAAAATTATCTGCTTAAATAATTGTTGACATACCTATATTAATACTATGTATACTATGTATGCTTTACTTCGCACAAGATGTCGAAGTACCCTAGATCTACAAAATATTGTCTATGCTGATTATATAATTACCTGCTATATTAAAATTACTTGGATTCATACTCGCTTTTTTCTCATACTAATTATTATTAACCAAATCACTAGCCTATAATTTAGAAAGTAAATTGATACCATAATGCTTTAAGCATTGGTATCATCATCTAATAGTAACATAATAATTGTATGTAACTTAATCAAGATAAAAATTTTCTTAGTGCATCAGTTGCTTTCTCCATTCCCCTTACGCTTACATTGATTTTATTTCAACGAGTTCAATGTTCTATTTGTATGCATTTCTTTGTGCATTATGTGACAATAACGAACAGGAGCTTGGAATATTTAGTCCCCATTATCCGTAATACACAGTTCGTTGCATTTTACACGTAAAAACATGATAATGTGCTACACTTACACACATACACATAAACACACATACATTTTCGTATGCAAACCTATATAAAAATTTAAATACTTATAAGTTCCTAGTCTAGATAGTGCATTCCATTACTTATTCATATTTATTAAGGTCCTGAATTAACTTGAGACATAAATACTAAATAGCTATAACATTCTCCATGCAACACATAAGCACAGTTTTATGAATTTCAAGTAAAGTTTATGTATATGCTTATATATAGGTACGTTTACAAACTAGATAGGTATGTATTAATATTATGACTTACAGAGAAGATTTTAAGCCAGTCTGGTCTCTCATTTTCAGAATTTTCTTCGGAGTCTTCACTAAGGTTATTAGTATCTTTACTTACAGTAATAGAAGTGCTGACGACACTTGAAGAACTTTTTACACTAGTTTTTGTTTTAACTTCCCCTGTGTCACCTGCACAATAAAATATTTAATGTTACATGTAAATTAACGTTCATTGCTTTTACAAAACAATCTTTCATGTACAATAATACATGATTTGAATCAATATTTATAATACTATACTACTTATATCGTTGAGTTAAGGAATATGTAAGCGTAGGCTTGTAAAGCTTTTAAATTGTGTCAACTTACCCCATTTATTAATGTCTTGATCTTTATAGTCATTATAATGTAATCCGTGCCTACTACTTTGTCTTGGAGGATAGGCAGTAGATGTGAATGTTGTATTATCAGTCGTAAAAAGCACCTGGTTGCTAATTAGGTACAATGTGATGGAGCAAGCAATTAGGAAAACGACATTATAAAAATATTGATTTCGCACAGGAGCCATATTGCTAAGTTGTGCTGATTTTAATTGTCATATGTCTAAAACAAATAGGATTTTGCAAATAACTACTATGTAATGTAATTGCTCATTTGGTGGTTCGGTGGCTGTCACTTTGTTGTCTTTCTCTTTATTGGCACTTCTATTGATACAATCTAGATTTTTTATGCATGTGCATTGTTGATTGATTGACAGATGGGAAGGACACTGCAAAAAGTGCAACGGTAATGATGGTTAAATACGATCCCACATTATTCTAAACTTGGTAACATGTGGGTGTGTGCTTTTAGCATAATAAATTGCACAACTGCCGCAGTTTATACCACAATGGGTGATTGGTTAAAGTTGATCTGTAAGGAATATTTCACAACGTAAAGTTTATAATCACTTGCCAAAACTACAAAATGTTAAAGCAGTCCCTATAATAACCGTTTTAGTTTAAACAGTTAATAAAGCATAAATCCTTGATGTGTCACTGCTTGAAATGAGTAACAGAACTCCCAATTAAAACTGGTAAGTAATTGGCCGACGTATTTAGGGTTTGGCTTTGTTGTCTCAAGTTGTTGCAATCTGTTTTCTCTGCGTTTTCTTTAGTTTCGTGCATTTCTGTTACAAATATCTGACAGCAGTTCTTCTTCTTTTGCAGAACCGTTTGTAAAACAGGACAGTGATGAGATGACATTCGAGAAATTGCATATCTGGCTACACATTCGTCGCTGTAGTGTGTAAATGCAATTTTTTGCTTGAGAGGATAGCGTTTTGTTATTTATTTAAGCGAGTTCTATTGTAAACGACATAAACACGAGTAATTTGCAACTGAAGCTGACTGAAACATGCGGCAATAGCAGTGATTATATTACGATGGTTAGTTAAACCTTTGTTTTTTGCTCAGGTAACTCCACTGTCTTCAAACTTTAAATCTCTATGCTTGGGTAAATTTTAAAACCGTTAAAAAGGCAAATGCACGAGTTTAGTTGGATAACATAACGGTAATACAGTAAACTCTTTCAGCAAACAACAAGAAAGTTGGAGAAACTTTTTACTGTACTATATATAGGTAAATAATATACCGACATGACATGACAGTCTACTTAAAATGTTTACTACTACAAGTTAACAATGGTTTATCCCGTGTATTCCATAATATGGTATTTCACTTCACTTACTATGAGAAAACATTAATCAGACTTCATCTTGCATTTCATGTCTACCATCACACACAACACACACGAGGAACAGTTCATTCATCTTTATCATTATCTCCATCAACGGAAAATTTCTTTTAGGTCCACTTGTTTTTACGACGGGAATGATTAGGCACTTGAGTAATTTGCCAAAATAAGCAAATGATTTTTGATTGGCCTAGCTGGTTCATAAAATGTGGGATGATGGGTCAATTACATGAAGGAACTTTTCTAATCTGAATCTCAAGTTGCCTGAGTTTGTGAAATATTCTCATACTTAGTAATACTGATATTGTAAATGCACTCTGGTAATTGGACGTGGGAAGATGCAGATTTTTATACGATGTATGTATCGTAAAGATATTCTGAATTTTGTCATCCACATCTACTACATTATTCCCTCAGATTACAGAATCACAATGTTGAAATTGATTCTCAATATATTTCTACATGTGTACAATTTAGATACACAGTGGAGATTGCAGTTCCAACAACTAACATGTTACTGCTGGATTCTTAGAAAGAGTTATTAAAAATAGATGTCTTCAGTTTTCCATTGTCTTCTTCGTTTGTCTGATGAAATCTGATAAACAAAAAGAAACTTTAAATCTCGAGATAAGTAACATGAATTCATTTTGTCAAATCATTTAAACTGTTACTATTATAGGTCACCCTTTTATCGTTTGCAGGACAAAAGGCATTCAAATTTCTAAATACCTAAATAGTTATTTTTAAGCGTGTAGATAGATACAATAGAATTATATATAGAATGTGCGAAACATGTATACAAAAGAAAGAATGTAAATGACTTGGCAGAGTCATCAGAGTCAATCTAATCTACAAATGAAACAACCTGCCTATATTATATGCAGCAATATCTATAGGTAGTTCTTTCTGTATTAAATACTCATCTAGTTGTATATAACGTTATCAGAATGTACCTGGTGTACTCATGCCTTCTTTACAGTCTTACCTTAGTTCTTTTCTTTGTGTAACAAAATGAAATCAAGAAATATTCTCATTCCAATGATTATTGTAAAATGAATTTGTGTTGTCACTGTGCTAAATCTATTCAATTCCTCGTTCTACATACAAAATGCTGTATAACATTCGTGGATAGTCACCTATTCAGGGTAAAGCATTCTTCCCTGATGGGCAACGCTTATGTACTTCAAAATCTTGCCTCTGTGTGTAATATTATTTATTATTGGGTTGAATTTTTTACTGTACCGTAAATAATAAATATTACCAGAAGGCCTAGGTAAGTAAGTACGTAGAATTAATTGATGTTATTGCAACGGTGATTAACGGAGACCTTTTTTCCTATTTGGTTATTACCCATCCAAAAATGAGAGAACGTTTATGGGAATAATCAACCTATTCATATTTGTTACAGTGATTTCAATTTAGCAAACATTTAATCATGTCTACCGTCTACCTATGCTATAAATTGTTATTTGAATTTTTTGAAATTGTCAAGAAATGGTACAAGCAAACCCGACAAGTCTGGTAAATGTCTCAACATTAGGGTGACCTTATTCTTTCATTATTGTGTATGCCAAGAAAGAAGACAAGGCTGTCTGATTTCCTTTTCCGTTCGATCCTCCACTATCTTATAGTGCACTTTTCCTTATTGCATTTGCACAAGCAAAAGTTAAGTGCATCTTTACTACACACTTCTGTTCGTTAACTACTAACTGCCACTATAAAACATATTAAAAAATATTTCTTTTACGAAGAGTGTGTATTTGTGAGAAAATCTGATATGAGAAAATGTAAATAAGTAATGCAATAGGTAGTAGTGTACGTAGTACTAGTTTAAGCATATGAAATATATATACATATGTAGCATGGCATATGTACCTACAAGAAGGATCGGTTAGTGATCGAAATTTCAAATGAATTCAAACAAATTCAGGATTCAATTCTTTCTATTTGTTCCATTTGATTTTAAAATCTAGAGCACCCATCATGGAAGAGAGATTATACCTGCTCTACATGTTAAGAAGGTGTACTTGGTGTACTACGAATAAAAAAATGTGCCACAGTATAACACAGTTTATAATTGTAACTATTCATGTATAACTACGACTTGTAATGTGTCAATATGAAATGCTAAATGGTAATCCAATGATATGTTTGTTTGAATGTGTTGAGATAAAATTATATCAATATGAATTATAAAGAAAAGCAGGTAATGCGTATCAAATTATCCACACATTGAAGAATGCCATTAATGCAAAAGCGACTCAAGATCAGAATTGCAGTGTCATATGGACAGTTGAGTAGTTGCATGCATAAATAGTATAGTGCCTTTATGAAAATAGTAATGCAGTTTGAAATGAAAGGTTGAAGGTAGTCGATGAAAATTTAATGAGGTGCCTTTGTGTTGGACAATTCTTATATAGAGCAGTCAAAATGAATTCAATCTAATTAAATTATACAAAAGTAGTTTTCTAAGAGGTAGCTTGTGTTAAATGGATTCGACCCTTCTACTTAGCTCCATCAAAAGTGAATGTAGAAAGAGGTGGGCCGTGAGGTAATGCAAAGTAGCAACAAACAAAACTAGACTAATAATTGTGTGACATATTTTTCCAAACCTAAATATTGGATCTTGGTTACTTGCAATGTAACTATTGTTATTACTCAATCTGTCTCACAATTAAAAATGCCTCCCATTGACTTTGTTAAATCCGCTGTGCGTTACCGGAGACTATTAGCATAGTAGAACTGCAATAAAACACTTTTTTTAATTGAATTATACTACCCTGATACAATGTAATTACTCCCACAAGACCAATTCAAAAATACCTGTCAATGCTTTTCTGCTGAAGTATTTCAAACATTTTGGAAAAAATAATATAAACGTAAATCAATTTGAAACAGGCCGAGCAAGTAGTTGCTCTTTGTTTTTTATCCTCTTTTCATTTGTCAAAGTCTTCACTTATGGAAAATCGAATCGGTAACTTTAAGTGTAGCTCCTTTTGTTTGCATTATTCATAAGTAAGGAATAGTTCACATGAATAATGGATGAATTGAACTTACGTTAAAGATTCAGATTTGTAATTCTCAATAACTTTATCATCTCAAAGTTATATTATATGTAAGTACGTACTTTAGTACTAAGTACTACCATTTGACTTAAGTATGTACGATACTGCTCTATGTAAGTAGATGCCAAAAATAACTGTGAAATAATATGAAATGCTCTTATGAGGTAATAAGTCAATATGTAGGTTACATCAGATCAAGGTCTAAAGCAACTATATTATGTTTCGTCTCTCGATCAATCTACCATAAAGAACTAGGTAATCATTTTCATCTGCCAATTACGGAACTTTAAACCACAGCGTTGTAATGGTATTGACATTTGAACTTATAACACCTACTACTTAAGTATACACAATAGTAGTAGTAGTACACATGTATGGTGGTTTAGGTAAGTAATAATCAAGGTAATAAATCAGTTGTAGATTACTCAAGTTTCTAAAATTACATTACAACTTACAACAGGTAAAAAATATTTTTCAAATCCAAGTTTATAAATAAGTTTGATTATTTTCAAGTATAACAAGTGTGTATAAGATCTAGGTACATAAAGGTAGTAAATGTTCATGAATTGTAAATCCACCTGTTGTAACCATCGCCTTGTATTTGTGAATACCATTCATAATTAAAAATTATTTCATAACACATTTTTCTCACATTTGCAAACTAATTTCTTTTGTATTGTGACTTTGTCTCGATCGTATATAAAACATTTGAGAATGTCATTTACACATTAACAACTCTACGAATAGACCTCCCGACCCGACTGTATCCATCACCTGTACAAAAATATGTTGTAATGTCTATAATCCAGAAAGTAGGTTTTAAAGTAACAGGCATTTGCATTTGCGCTGCACACATCAAAAGTTTGTACAGTCTATCGGCTTTTGTCTACTATACGATTCTGCATGCGAAATTATAGGTGTAAATATGATTAGTAACAAAATGCCAAGGTACTTAAGAAGGATAAACATAAACTCACTTGACTTGACAAAGTAATCAAAACAGGAATGTCTCTTCTTCTTGGCTGACAAAGCTGCTGCTTCTGAATGGAATGTGAATACGGTAATCTGAGTCAACTCAAGATCAGCACAGAGTACACAAAACAAAACAGTGTGCTAAGTCCTGGGATTTGACGTAACTATTTATTTGTATGTGCATATAGATTAGAAATATGTTATGGCAGGTACAAACATTCGTAAATCACACACTACACACACTACACTTTATTTATATCGACTAGTTGAGTAAACCGAAACCTCCACATCTTAAGTCAAACGAAAATATACTGATTTGGGAGCAAAACAAGCATTGAATCTGATACTAAATGAATCAACGGGTAAGTAAGTACAAACGTAGTAAATTCCATCCCACTGCTCCTTCTGCACTGCACAATCAACTCACAGAAACATTTTAAGACAGGTCAAAAACTACTAGATAGAGAGAGAGAGAGATGAACACAACAAGAGTCTTTAAACGCTCCCGTAAGACGTAAACGTAAGTTAGGTGAGTTTAAGTTCATCTTCAGAGAGGCAGCAATGCAATGTGGTTTGGTTTGGCTCGCTTTGATGAACAAGTCTGTCGTAGTAGTCAAGTTACATACTAGCAAATCTTCATCGTATATGTTCAGTATCTCCATGCACAAGTTTATACAGCAGTTTTCCTCCTTAGACTCTTTACACTTCTAAAGAACACCTTCTTCTCTCTCTCTGTGAATACATCAGCATCTACTACCCTTATCTTTTTACCTTACATTGCGTTGCATTCACAATAAGCGGCCCCATCGGTTCGAAACGAGTCAGAACTTCTACTACTAACATAATATTATACACAACTCTATTCACCTATTCACCCTCACTCTTTCACTCACGGCAACAACATCTTAAATCATTTAATGGGCCTATAAATGTTCATTAAATTCTCACAATTTTTGAAGTTTTAGTTACGACCTTTGTTCATAGTATTATACTGGTTCATTATTATACAAAGACTTGTTATTAATTTGCTCATCTCATGTTCGTTTTTATGTGGATGTTTTTAAGGTACATGTTTTTACTACTGGATCGATTCACTTGTAGCTCTGGTAGTACCAATTTATTAATTTACCAGAACTGCAACCTTATACTTACTATAGTACAGTAAAATACTCTCCATGTAAACATACAGGGTTTCTATTAGCCTATCACATAACCTCAGTTTAATATGCAATAGAATACTACCTGTATTATGAACTACAGATATATAGTAAGCAGTGCACACTTTCATTCAGCATAACCTGCTTGGGTATTTAAAGGAGATATATAGATATAGGTATAGTGTCTTCTGTTAATAAGAAGACTGCATGACAATTTGCAAAATTTGGTTTAGGTAGCCGATAACCTATGCTTAATATACATAAATATATGTCCTATGTATAGATATAGTTAAAAAGTAGCAGCTAAGTAAATAGTAAGATCGTATAGTACGTGTATTTTCACAGATTTTAATATCTTGGAGTCTTTCGTCTACCTGTGTGTGTTTGATAATGCTGAAGAAGTAGGTGGATTATTTGTGTGTGTAATATGCATTAAATTTTAAGCTATGGTTTGGTCCGTGTGTTTAGAGCATTACAATTATTGCACGGACGAGAGGGATCGAAGAATGGAGAGGTAAGCGTAAAAGGGATGAAATCAAAGCTAGGCTAAAAAAACTCGTCGGAGCTATCCACATCGACCAATCTCACCTTCCCTACCATGGCGACTCTCTGTTGTATGTACCACAGTTTTCTGAAGTTATTATGGATTAGACACAGTGCAGAAAGAGAGAGAGAGAGGAGAGACAGACTTCACATTAAGTTTGGTCTACTCGAGAAGTGGCTCGCGGTTGAAGCTTTACGAAAACTACAAGGTTTTTACAATATTTTCTAAATGAAATGAATAAAATGGATGTTCGTTGTTCTTCCCAGCTTCTTGAAATAAAAAGCTGCGTTTTT
>JABASD010002156.1:0-29656 GCA_019776165.1 Pogonognathellus flavescens
GACAGACAGACAGACAGACAGACAGACAGACAGACAGACAGACGGACAGACGGACAGACAGACGGACAGATCATTCCTATAAAGTGCTTCCACGAAGTTCCATCACTTAATAAATGGTTCTTTTTTCGGTATAGTTTACAAACCTCGATATTTGTTGAACAATTGATCAATTTTTTTACGATCTGCCATAGGTGCAGATTTAGCTACTGCTTCTCTCCAGTATACGTCCGGATTTTGAAAATAAGCGTCCGAAGCTAGTTCCAACTTCCAGTCGTGTTTTGATAAACAGAAAATTGCGGTTTGCTCACTTGTTTGAGTAAATGATACAAATCTCTTCACCTTGTCCCGTTGAGTTGACTTTAATTTATGCTGCAACATATTCCAATAGAAAAATAAATTAGCAAAAATTCCCAGGAACAACTTATAGAAAAGCAAAGGTGTTTACACTGGCATATATCTTTGGAAAAGCATTAAAAGTTTTCAAAAAGGTACACCTTCCTTAGCAACTACTACACACTAAAATAGCAAAAGTCCATGTATAGTAGAGTTTTGCATATTATGAAGTTAAAAAATTCTATTGTTCTAAAGCAAATCGACTCACCATTTTGAGCTTGTGGATAAATGTCTCCTCACGCAAGATTAACAGTATGTTTAATTATTGCACTCGTGACGATCCGTCAATTATTTATCACTCCAGCTCACCAACACCAAAACACTCTGATTATTGTCAGTATTTTGACGCTGACAGGCAGGGTACGTATTTATGTATGGATATCAATATGTCAGTTTCACACACAGTGCAAAAACATTCAAACACGACAATTAAAATCTACTGAAGAAACAACTTCACAATTTCACAGTTAAAGATAGCTTGCAAAATGTAAATTCAAAACTAAAAGAGAATTATCAATCATTGTCACAATTCTTTAAGACTGCAAATGATAATTGCTACAAACAGCAAAGGAAAACCAGGTAAAAATAATCATGTACATAAAAACTCACGACAATGACGATTATTAGAAATATTGCTCAGTCCTAACATGATATCAGTAATAGACAGATCCGTAGCTGAACACTGTAAATCTTTGCAGATGTCTGGTCTTGAATGAATATTTTGAAGTGAATAGGGATTAATGTAAACCCAAGGTCTTTGCCCCGGAAATACAATATACACACACTTGATTTGATTTGTTGCAATATTACTTATTGTTAATGTTTTAAAGACCTTGGTTTACTATTCAAACGATATCTACCAAATTCACTACGGAGTAATTCAGTTTACTGTTCTATTGTGTATGTGAGGTAGCTATTTTATAGTAGATTCAGTCAGTATTTTCTTCTTCCGTTCACAGTTAGACGAATCTTGTCGTTTTGAATTTTAACACATTAGTTGCTTGTATTTAACAAACTTTCAGTCAAGGTTTTCAATTCAAAGAGCTCCGTCTGTTACTGATAGGCCGTAGTTTTCCAGTTGCCACTGCTAAAATTCCTTTAGTTCACTTGCCACTGCTAAAATTCCTTTAGTTTACTTGCCACTGCATCCAAGTGCTCCTTACTCTTCATCCACCATACAAGTGCAGCTGGTAAAATCTGCAAATTGAACACACATCGTTAAAATATTGCTTTTAATGGAACTGATTTTGTTTTGTCAAATACAAAAGTCAAATAATTATGGAATGACTTTTTTGTATTTAGCAGACACATTTTGAATGTGTGACTCGAAATCAACAACTTTACCCTTCCTATTTAGCTCAAAAATTGCTTATCAACACTTTTTTACTTCATCTATCACACAATGCTCCATAAACTTTGTCAACGTAATGTTTAACGATAAGGTTTGATAATGCAAGCGTTAATTAAACGATAAGCAGTAAGTTCAAGGTTCAACTACTAAAACTGTTGCCCCATTCCACATTTACAATAAGGTGAAAGGATAATGATAACAGTTCATCTCATATAATTTCATTACTAATTAAAATCAAACAAAATCATAACAAATAAGTAAAAATCTACAAAAATGAAGCAGTTTAATGCACAAAGGAGCAGAAACATTAAATATAAATGATCACTAGTTGACTGCGAGTAAAAACAAACAAATGAACAAACAGACAATAAACAACACGTAAAGTATGACTAAAATGTAACAATTGGAAATAAAAAACTGCACATAATTACTTTATGATTGTATATGGAGGATTATTACACCGTTATTGATGTGAATAACCGATTAATTAAAGAAATAAGTCAGAAAAAGCGAAACTCTCACCTACCACCAGCAGCAGCCACAGAAGTCACACACCACCACAGAAGATCGTATTCGTATTCCTCTGCTGATTTTGTTGCACTGTTTTCTGTGACTGTATAAAAATGTTCACGCGAATTTCTCATTTGGAAAGAAGGAAGGAAGAATATTGCAGTTTATTTATCATTGCCATTTATTGCCAACCCACGAAACAAGGGAATCAAGAACCAAGCAAACTGCAAACCAGCCCATCAAATGTTAAAGATTAAGAACAGTAAATGGTAAAACTAATAAAATGTGCTGATCTCTTCGTATCAAGCAAAGCAGCTTTTCAAAACACACCGCCTACACCAACACTTCCAATTCCAATCTTGTCAGATTTGCAGAGCCAAACAAAGGCGCCAAACGAACCTCCAAAGACTGCCCTTTTTACACTTTGCTTTACAAGATGCTCTTTTGCTCTTTAAAGATGCGATTATCATTCTTTCGACAAATTCATGAAACAAGCTTAATTATCATTCTAATTTAAATATAAAATATCAGTAACATCAGAAAAAACGAATATTATTTTTCCCCCAGGACAAAACTAATTTTTCTGGCGTTCACATGCTTTTTACACGAAACATTTCTTTCGTACGTATAATATTCAATGTTAAAAACCACAAATCTACATAAATCTTTAAACTTAAATATTTTTCATGGAACAGATTTTATTACATAATGGCATTTCAGTAGGTGTTCTCAGATAACATTAATAGTAGGAGGTTTAAGGGGAAAACTTAATTTTTTAATGCATAGTAAGGTAAAATGATATTTTTTTCCCTGTGAGGAATTACATGAGCACTATTAAGACTATGACGGATTCTGTAGCATTGAAAATATATTATGCGGTAGTAGTGCCCATAAATTGACAATGATTGGCTGATTGGTTTGTAAAGATCACACGAGTGTATATATATTTATTGGAATATACACAATCAATAATTTCTGTTCCTTTGTACATACAGAACTATTACTAGAAATAAAAGTATCTATACATACTATCGTTAGTTATTAATTATAAATCACGTAATGATGAAAGAGAATCATTTATATAGGCAATAGGATTTACATATATTATAATATACACATACAATGTAAATGTAATGAACAGTTAGTAAGGGAAATGTTGATGATTTGAAATTGAATTTATATAATAACAACGTTAAGATATGCAAGAATGTTTTTTAAGACGGTGAATATAAAGTGAATCAAGTGAAGTAGTAGGTACATTTGCTTGATTAATCATAATACACATTATTTTTTACAGATATATTATAGTGACATAGATAGATAACAATTATTATGCTAACGATGTAAGGTAGATATAAATATTTGTAAGTGCAAGTTGCGCTTGTTCTAAGTTAAAATAGCTTTTTTAGCTTTAGCTATAGGGAACAAGTCCTCGTAGGCACATTGGTACACACAATTTGACTGTTTTGTCGAAAGCGCAAGTGGCAATTTCATTCTTTACGTGTAAATTCCAGTCAAGTCCGTACACAAATTCTTGGTGATGATTTACAATCTCTAAATTCATATCTGAGACATGGTAGTCGAAAATTCTGAAAAACCAAAATAATCAAAGAAAATCGATTTACGTGGAATGTAGGATACGACATGTAGTAAAACAATATACAAGGCTCACACAAAGAAAAAACATGGCAGAAGAATGTGAGGAATGTGTTTGTGCTGAGTGAGTGAAAGTGAAATGAAATAACTGAAATAAGTACCTCAATGTAAAATCATAGCTAACAGAAGCAAGCATAGTGGGTTGATACGGAGAAAATTTTATTCTTTTGACAGCATGTCCATGGTCCTCTAGTGTAAATACAGGTAATTGATAATTTCTCAGGTCCCAACCACGGATTATAGAATCTGATCCCGCAGTAGCAATAATATTTGGTGTGTACTTCGACCAGTCACAAGTCAAAAGCTCATTGTCAGACGCAGACAAATAAATTTGGGCTTTTTGATTGTTAGCGTTCAAGTCCCATAGTTGCATTACTCCATCACCTAAATCAAAATTATACCATAAACTACATTTACATCATACTCAAACATTTACAGATACATAATGTAGTAATTTTGGTCATATTATTTTAGAGTGTATAATTTACTTGCAGCACTGATGTACGTATTTTGTGAATGAGGTGACCAAACTGCTTGATAAACTATTAAATCTGAAACACTCATTTTCAAAAGCGGCCAGGGAGATGTCAAATCGTACTGTTGAAAATAATATCGTCATAACTTTATTTTAAAAATCAATACTTTCCATCTTTGTTTTTGTAATAGATTACATTTTTTATTCATAACTTACAGCACAAACCGTTCCATCCCACGATGCTGCAAGAATCGTATTGGAAAATTTTGGAAGGCTCCAATCCAAAGAAGACATTTCCTTTCTATGGCCCCGAAACTCATGAATTGGAACCTTAGGGTCAAACACATAGAGATACATTTACAAAAATCTCAAGTAATAATATGTAAGATGTGTATACACATGTATGTACATCTAGATGGGAATAATATTAATATTGCATAGAAGATAAAATGAAATGGAGATGTTCATTATTTCGACAACCTCACCTTTGGGTATTTGTTGCCCAAATTCCATACTTGAATAAATCCATCCCCTGCGGCAGAAAATATTTCAAGTTTATTATAATACTTGTATTATAATTTTTTTTGTAATATTTAATAAATTTTAAATTACAAACCTGCGGCAGTGGCTAAAATATTGGGGTCAGTCTCAGACCAACAAACATCTAAAAAATTATCACGATAATCGATTTTCTGCAATTGTTCCAATACACCATTCTCGTTCCGCTCCAAAACATACAGAAAGCCTTGTCCTGAAATAAGAGCACAAAAAATATTATTAGCTTTTAGATTCTCAGCTTTGACTTAATGTTAGTTTAGGTATTTATAAAAAAGCAAAACCCAATAAAATTCGGCCAGTCAAATTCATAAAAAACATTAATTCGTTACCTGTTAAACCATAGTCATTTCCGCAACTCACAGCTAATCGATTTCCATCAAAAGGAGAAAATCTAACAGATTGTCCGTGTCCAGCATCTGTCACAAATAACCCTGTCGTCGCAGGCGACGTTGGCGGCGGATGTTGCGGGGGAAGCACTTGGGCCATTGCATAAAAAATTATTCCCTAAACAAAGACAAATAAATAGCATTAGTTATATACCTGTAAGTACAGGTAGGCATTAGAAATACTTATAAATATCAATGTACTGCAGATAATATACTGCATGGAAAATAAAGAAATTCTGTCGGAGATGTGAATATTACTTCTTCAGCATGAATGAAATCAATTCCAGTAATTCAATACTGAATCCCAATTTTCCAGAAACCTTTTAAGTGATATATAGAGGAGACGAATCGATTAAGACGAATTAAATATTTCAAACATTAGTTCACGGCTATCAAAATTTATGTAACGCATGTGAACACTTTGTATGTATCCGTAATGAAAAATTGAACAGGATAAAACGGACAAGAATACAAAAAATTATTTAAGTACGTCAGTTTTGAAATTTCGAAATAATGGATGAACAATAAATTTTTAACATTTTAGTACACTGATTTGTGAACTAGATGAAAAATTATTTGAATATACCTATAGAGAATCTGAATTCATAGAGAACCGACTATTCATAACATTATGCTTTAATAAGCGACATCACAAGATAGAGACATGTCTTTATCAGTATGCCCTTCTACGATTAAGCTAACATAAGAATTTTGCTTTATAGTACACTTTTTACCTAATACCTGTATTTCTATATTTATTCTACAGGCAGTGTTAAGTATTGTGTGTAGCATCAAGTAATATTATGTACTGAAAATGTTGTTGAGCCTAGCATGTACCAAATCTACCAATTAGTATAATAAAAATCCCATTCCGATTTTTATTCCTTAGGATTTCCTTGTGTAATAAAACACGCACAGCTTATTACATGAGAGAAGCCTTAAAAGTTACGTATCTACGTTCAGTAAGTAGATTACATTCCTTATTACAGACAGTTTTTAGACAGACTATTTCTGTACAAATAATATGTACTTTAACTATCAACTTTTTTCCACAACGGCAGCCATAATTTAGTATTTGGAAGTTTAGACATCTGGTATTCTCTGTCTTCATGAATTCTAACTTTCCAAATTGTAACTGACATGCAATTTATAACTAACACATAAAAGTCTTGGAAAAATGCATTTTTATTACACATGAAGTTAAAATCAGTTTTTATAATAAAAAATAACAGGGCAGTTACAGTAATGAATTATTCACAAGGTGGGAATAGACGCAAACTCTTCCTGACAATAAGAACAGTTAATTCACAAAAGTCAGGTTGAAAGAACGTCTTTTAAACAGCACGGAAATTTTAATTGATGTAAATTAAGAGAAAGTGAAAAGAAAGTTTGAGTGAAAACTGTTTGAAGTAAAAGTGTTTTGGTGAAAGTTACTTTCTCCGAAATGTTGCGGAGAAAAGTATTTCTGTTCTACGAACTGTTTCTCTATTTCAGCTTTTACATTATAATTTTAACAAAGACAAGTTATGCAAAACCTGTTTATGAATATTCAGCATCAAGTTCTGTTTCGGCAGCAGAAGGCTCATTTTCATCTTCCAATAAAAATAATCCCTACATCAACCTTAATAATCCCTACCAGTATTACAGTCATTACAACAGCCCATTGCATCCAAATCCATTTACTACAACAACGCAAGTCTACAATACAAACATTTTTCTCATTCTTTTTATTTAATTTGAACTGAAATTTAAAAACTGAATAATTAATGATTTTTTCATGGAGATACAGTCCTGTACCAGAAGTTCGTCCAGGAGGATCTCTCACTCTTCAGGATATTTTGCCCGCAGATGTAAAAAGTTACGACAAAAATCGACCACCCAAAACTATCAGTGGAAAGGCAACCATTGTTTATTTTCACGTTACAGTTTTGTCAATTGATTCAATTGACGAAGAGTCTATGGTAAAACAATTGCTTTGCCCTTGATCTAATTTCATGTAATTTTCAAAATCCATTTCCTTCTCAAAAAGATTTTTATAATGTTAATTTTTCTTTTATACAGACATACGTTGCAGAGTAAGTTGTACAGTACAATGACTTTATAATTCATTTCCAAAATTATTTATGCAAATCATTTTGTAATTGGTACAATCTTTGTTTTTTTTAAGTATCTTCTTGGCTCAAAGTTGGAGAGATCATCGCTTAAGACTTGGAACTGGAAAAATGGATGATCCTTACCGAATTCTAGATGTCCAATGGCTTAATGTATTTTACCATAATTTCGTTCTTTTACCAAATGTGAAAATAATTAACCTGTTTAAATAATAGTGAGAAATTGATTTAATTGGAATTCTCAGAGCATTTGGCGTCCTGACTGTTTTTTCAAGAATGCTAAATCCGTGACTTTCCACGAAATGTCAGTTCCAAATCACTACTTATGGCTTTACAATGACAAGACGTTGCTTTACATGTCCAAGTTAACACTTGTATTATCGTGTGCCATGAAATTCGAAACATTTCCGCATGACACGCAAGTCTGTTCGATGATGATAGAAAGTCTTGCCCATACAACCGAAGATTTGATTTTTCGATGGAATCTAACGGATCCTTTAGTGGTGAATCCCGATATCGAATTACCGCAGCTTGATATCGTCACAAATGCTACAGAAGATTGCACATTGGAATATTCCACAGGTACAAATGTATAAATAAATTATCAGACTCGTTATAACTTAATTAATACAACTACAGTATACTGTGATTGATTCGCATGGGAAATCTGTTAGGAAATTTCACTTGCTTGGCTGTTGTGTTTGAACTGAGGAGACGATTGGGATATCATTTGTTTCATACTTACATTCCATCAGCTTTGATCGTTGTTATGAGTTGGATTTCATTTTGGATCAAACCTGAGGCAATACCGGCTCGGGTTACACTTGGAGTGACGTCCCTGCTGACATTGGGTAAAATATTACGTTACATTTACAAAGTCAAAGATCTGCTTTATAGAATGTATTAGGAATAATTCTCGATGAATGTGAAATATCTGTATGTAATTTTAGCAACACAAAATACGCAATCTCAGGCGTCCCTTCCTCCAGTTTCATACCTAAAAGCTATAGATGTGTGGATGTCATCGTGTACCGTGTTTGTGTTTATGTCTCTCATGGAATTTGCCGTAGTTAATCATTTCCTGGGGCCTGGACATCCAATAGATAAAGGATACGACGACATCAATGATTTTAATGGGCTCATAGAAGCTCACTCAAGAGTAAGTTAAACTTTTCAATCAAACTACATCACGTACTTATATATTTTATATACAAAAGCTATTTACAGACCGTGACACTTTTATCAAAGACACTATTGTACAGAAGAACAGAAATAGAACATTATTAAATTACGTGTCACATTAATCTTTAATGTGTTTTTGCTTATATACAGCCTTTGAAAACAGCACCTTGTCAGTATTGCCAAGTTCATGGCAGAATGTCAGCCAGCACTGCGAACTACACAAACTTTTGCAGCAGCAGAGATTTGGCTATTGCAATCGATAAAATTTCTAGAGTGTTCTTTCCATTCACTTTCATAATCCTCAATATAGTTTACTGGTGCACCTATCTAAAGTAAACACTTCAATACTTTAACATCTTAATTGTTTAATTACTTGTTGCAAATGAAAGTATGTCTAGTGTGTAGTTCATGAATAAGTCTTTGTATAAAATGTACCTATGTAATGTAACATGTTTCTATTCAATGAAAACTGCTCTGTCACGATGTAAATGACTTGCTAATTCTAGTATTTGAGAAATCGTAATAAATTTAGACATGGTTGAAATATTAAAGTAATGCAAAATCTGATAGTAAGTATTTAATTCTGTTTAGAATTGTAATACATATAGAAAGAGCTTTTTCGAAACTTACAGGCTAATTGAGAATTTGTACAGATTTCTAAAGTAATTTAAGAGTTTCTTGATATTTTTATACATACAAATTGGTCTCGGAAACATGACTTAAGTTACATTGAGTCGAACGCTTGATACTGTGAACAAGTTGAGAGAAACATTCACCGATGTCAATTAGATCCCCCCGTTTAATACTGCTGCCACTTTTCTTCTGTGTTCCTCGAAAAAATGGATGCATGGAGATGGAGTCTACAATTTCATTTTCATAGTAGGAAACTAACATCACAGATGGTTTGTCAACCATTTCACAATGTAGAACCACTGAAATGATTAAAAATAAGCATTCCTAATAAGTTTCATTCAGTACATGGAAAGTCATTTAATGAGAAACTTTTGGAATTGTCAAGGTTAAAAGTGCATACCAGAAGCCCCTACTCCAGCTACCATATTCGGTTTAGGTAAAGATACGGCCGGCAAAGACTTTACATAATTTTCATCAAAAGTAGATGATTTTATGTAAAACAGCTTATTTTCTGCCATGCTTCTATCTGTTTTCAAATACGCCGTGGGTTCCGAGTGAAATACAACTACTTGCTTGGAAACATTTATGAAATCCTCAACCTGAATTAGAAATGGGAATGTTTAAATCCAGTTAATTGCACAAAGCGAAGAATTGACCAATTAAAATAATATCGGCAGAGTCCGAGGAAACGAACCTGTTTAGCAACGTCAGGAACCAAACTTCTCGGTAATCCATAATGATCCACCAAGACAAAAAGTATGTTTTTTGAAGAACTAACGCTCTCATTATAAATGCGAGCAACAGGTCGTGATTTTGCACTTCGACTCATCAAACTGTCAACTGTCCCTTCGTTTCCAGTAATAAGTATGCTGCCCAACAGCTCAAAACGATTAGAATGATTTCCTACAAATCCCTCTCCAAATCCTTAAATCATAAGCAAAAGATAAAAATCTAAACATATCCACAACAATCCAAATGAATGCTACAATTATATTTCTAACAAAATGGAATAGTGGAATTAGCTTTACCTAACGCAACTTTCCCTTCGAACATACAAAGCAAATATTTCTCCACGGTAGCCTCTTGAGTAAATTTTTCACCTGCTGCCGTCTTCTCTAGCGTTAACCTATTTGAAACACAACATATTTTATATCTAAAAATCAAAGGAAACGAAATCCATTTCTACAATTCTATTTGTATTTTCACCCACCCGAGATGATTTAATCCACATGTAGAGTCATAATCTTCGTCGTCAGCCAACGCTAAGGAAGTTTCGTCTTCGAATTCTCCAAACATTTTAATTGTTCAAGCCGAAACCAAACTTACAACAATACCTAATGTGCATAAAATGCATAAAAATGGAAATTATTAAAATAATTCTAAAATCTACACACATAATTGCTCAGCTTTACGTGCTGCATGTCATATGCGGTTGTTTGTGCCATCTGAATTTTTAGCAACAATTTTTTAGTCCTATTATGTCTTAAATTAATTACACATATTAAAAAGTACACAACACTGTCAACTGTACGATCCATTCCTACAACGTACAACACAACCAGACCGTGTGCCAATTGTCAAATTTTGTCACATAACAATTACAGCGATTGTAACAATTGACAATAATTTACAATATTGAACGTGAGTGAAGAAAGCAATTTAACGTCCGATTGATTACACCTTTATAAGAAACAGTGAACAAAATTTCAAAAACAAACATAAACAGACAACAGAGAAGATTTAAAATTCGTTTTGTACCTTTTCAAGCGGATGTATGATGATTCCCTATAATTCCCCGTTAACTTCAGCACCCGGACCGCAAATTAATTCTCCAGAAATGTCCAGGAAGCTTTTAAATCCGTTTGCAGAGCAGAAAACTGACAAAACTGAAATGACTTAGCAGAAAATGACAAACGGAGAAAATGAAATCAGGTAAAAATCTGCGGTTGTTTGAACACCCCGCAACTTGTACTTGGAGCAGGGATGACTTTCATTTCTGTACAAATGTACCTCATTTATTTCTACACGATACGATTCTGAAAAGATTTTTATATTTTCCTTAGTAAAGCTTTGCTCCTTGTGCTTATAAACCTAGTAAACTCTTCACAGTTAGTAGTAGACCCCGTTTTTACATACAATCCACATACAAACACTTCACTTGCTTACAACTCCGGCTATTTACATTCACACACACAATTTATACAACTTTTAGAACCCTATAATATACAACAAACAATTGTGTAGAGCCGTATACAACAGATGCCACCAATTGACACTGCACCGCCACAAGAATTTCAAGCAGTACAAAAGTTTAGTTAAAAGGTTGAAGGTTTCACATACACAATTTCATTGCACAATTCACATAGAAGACAAACACACTCACATGCTTGTTAAGCCTACAGTAGTGTAAAGCTGAAAATTAAAGAATGTGTCTGTGTAAACGTGTATAGGTACATAAATTTGTTAACAACAGCACAGCACACACATAAACCAACTTTTAGCTGTGTAGGAAAAACTTGTTTTGTTCAAATCATCATCATCATCCTCATCGCCTTTATAGAAGCTTGCACATTCACATACACAAATATACAACACCATACACATAGTAATACATGGAGGCAATAATAATTCTGTTGCTGCTTTGAGTTTTACATTCACTCATTCATTACACACCATTCCATTCATATACAGATGAGATTTTCCTCTTTACACACAAGCACAACCCACAAACCCACCAAGGAACGAACCATCAAACAAAAACTTACATCACAAAACAAACACAGTGAGCACCACCGCACTCTCCAATATAATATACGGAGGATTCGGTTATTTTCTATTTTTAAATTTGTCTACTGATTTCTCTGTGTCTTCATCATCTTTTTACGTGTGTCCTGTTGTGTTCTTTACCACTGTGTAGTGTATGTGTGTGTTTGTGAGTTAGTACACATTGTATCCACGACCGTCTATACTTATGTACATACAATTTCCCTGTAGAAAAAGCCGGATTCGATTGATCAGCAACAACAGCAGCGTTTCTAATCTTTAATTTATAATGAATGTGATTCTAATTGGTTTAAATACTTTTCAAGTGATGTAATAGTAATAGGTATACTTTACCCTATTTAAAACTCAAGTGCCTTACTCAGTTTACAGTTTTCCAGCCCATCACTGCACACAGGAAGTTATACAACGAAAAGTAAGCGAATAATTCTTTTTATGTAATCAAATTAGTTTTGCTAAAGCTTGTAGAAATATTTTACAGAGGTATTTTGTATTTTTTACTTTATTAGTAGCTTGTTAGGCTTAAGGGGTAATTTTATGTAAGCTCTACCGATTTATGTGAGTGTGAATTAATAAGGTCTGTGATTTTAGTAAATAATTTTGCCTAGTTAAATTTTTACTTCCAAAAAATCTGTTCACATAGATAAGGTTAATATTTTCGTAGTGGTAATTACTTTTTTACGCTATACATTTTATTTCTAACGTGGTGTATTTCGCAAATAAGAAGAATTGTGATACAGATGGTAAAAAAGGAACATTTTTAAGCGAAAAGTTTTTAGTTGAATTTTTAATTTATTCGAGGGACAGTCAACAGTAGTACAAGCATTATTTGTAGTTAAATGAAGGAAGATGTATATAAAAAAGACAATAATGAATTTGTAGAAAAGAAAAGAAGTATGTTGTTCAATAAACATTGATGTATAGTATGTACATAAAAATAATGTATGTAGTTGGTGGAGGCAGGAGATATAATCTTTCCAGTAGAGCAGGAAAGTTTCTTTGAGAGTTGAGTTAGCTGGCTGCTGGAAAACAGGTGTGTCGGAGTAGTCGACACACGAAAAAACAAAATCTCTGCAACATCTGCATATACCTTCACAGTCCTGTGTAAAATACAATTCTCCAATACTACAACTGTAACTCACTCCACATTTTCTGCATAATTTATTCGTTTCCAGCAGTATAGCCCTATATGAATTGCTACACACAGGCATCAACAGTTTTCCCGTACGGGTATATATAAAAATCCTTAAAAACAGTATGTACCCGACAAACCGATTCTTTCCACACGTGTATATTATTATCTCTGTGCATAGAAAAATGTATATAATGCAGATGTGATTGAGATAACGATCTCTTCAAAGGAAAACGCATACAGAGCATTTATCCATTCATCCGAAATTACTCAACAACCTTCCATCCAATAAACTCTATTAAAATCTACAAAGAAAGAAAATCCTTTTAAAGGTTCGTAAAATTCTTCTTTACAAAGAAAAGCATCTCTATTCAAAACTAAATGTATCTAGTTCTATCTAGTATTTAGATTTTTTACTTAGTCATGTGTATAAATATGCGTAGATAAATTGCACACATATCTGCAATGTATGGCAATTTAAAGTACCTACAATAAAAAATTTAGCTTGCACACACACGGATACATATATCATTGTCATTTTAAACTCTCATTGAAATCTAAGCAATTAAAATGATTTCTACAACCATTTTTACAAAAAATCCTGGAAAATAATAGGTGAAATTTATTTTTACAATTTTTATAATAGTTATTGTTCATTTACCTTTATCATTTTAAAGAGCTGACACAATTAATTCAGTCTAGCTGCTACATTCAGATATTTCAATCATTTTAATCTTAATCTGTGTAATTTTGTTATATTGACAATAATTGCATTGATTAAAATGTTCTAAGGTGCAACGGGAATTTAACAGAGTGGGTTAAGTAAGTTGATTTGGGAAAAGTGTGCGTAATTCTGGGAATCTGTGGAGATGAGATCATCTTTTTATTTGCTTGATTTGAGTTGATGATGATGGCATGGGCATGCTGTAGGCTTTCTGTATTGGCAATTAGTCCAAGAGTCAAGTCAGCGAATAATGATGTGCATCTGCAAGAGAAGAGATGAAGAGCCAAATTGAAGAGCAGTCTAGTTTCACAATAATTATTTAGCTGGAAGAGAGACAGAGAGAGACTTTGTGTTTTGTGTAGGACGTTCTTCTTCTCAATCTTCCTCTCTATGCTTCTCAATGCACTCAAACTCTCTGACTCAAACATTTTGTTGAGGCAACACTCTTCTTCTTGGCGTTTATTGCCCTATATACGTTTTAACTATCATACAGACATTTCCACACTATATCTATATACACTTACCTAAATACTATAGCCCACCTATAAAAGTGAAGCATATATAAGTATAAACGAAGACAATGTGAATGTATTCTTTGAAAATCTTTATCTTTACGTTTACAAAGCATAATTTGCCCATGCTCCTTAAGAATTAAGTGTAGAGTTCAAAAGTATTCGTCATTTGTAGTAGTAAATGTCATTCAAATCCCTATTACACTTTTACATTATGCAAATTGCCAGTAAATGCGTATTACTTGGCAAATGACAAAGAAGACGAGCTCTCTTTTATAGGGTACTTCTTACCTAGTAGTATAAACTTAAGATTATGCATAATGCATACAGTCTTCTTGTAATGCGCCCCCGCCTTAATGATATGTTTGTTTTCTTCCTTGTACATTTCTGAACGTCATCATCTTCCTGTTAGCATCCAAACTAGAAAATGAATTTCTAAAAGAGGCATGCTATGCAATACATTATGATTGCATCCGTGAATTCTGTCTGTACATGTGCAAGTATCTGCATTATAAATGTACAGTGAGAAAGTTTGATTTTGTTCTACAAGGGCATATAAGTAGTGCACTACTTACATATATTATTACTGGTACATCCGTACACGTAGATAGGTCTGGAGCTAAAAACAAGGGATTTGCGTGGGTAAAGGGAAACGTATGGAAAATCCAATTTAACTAAAGAAGCGGAAAGTCGGAAAAGCTTATCTTTTCTAGATTTCGATTTGAGTGAGAACAGACAACTCTTCTTTGTTCATAAGACACAACCCAATACACACTGGCTCAGAAACACTGTCAAGAAAAACTCTCTTGTAAGTCTCTCTATAGATTTCTCCACAAATAGAGTACATTGTACACAAATATACGTAGTAATCTTCAGTGTATCCATCCATATGTACGACTGTCTTTGTTTTCCTTTCGTATTATTTATACTACCTTACTCTGTACTTTTCCCTTTACGTATGTCCTCTCATCTTGTATGTAAGTACACATACAGACCAGCTGGTTAGAAATATCTAAGAAGAGTAAATACATTATACATATCTACTATCTACGTAAAAGAAGTTTGAAAAGTGGGTTCTTAAAGGCAAGAAAGTATTAAGGTTAACTGATTGAGATTCATGACATGGAACTAAAGACAAAGAAAGATGCACACGTCGCAAACCACGTCACACCACTCGCAAATATAAAAATACAGAAGAATGATGAAAATACCCGGGTGTTATATATCTGCCTGTATATTTTTTCCTGGTATATACCTATACTATACCTTTCTATAAGTGTTAGGCAAAGCTTTTGATATTCATCTTGTGTAATAAATATAAAATCGGGTATATTTTTTCAGACTTGGGTAGATGTATGGTATTGGTACGGGAGAAACACATTGTAGTTTGTATTGTGCTACATTTTATCATTTTGGTTAGCGTATCTCTCTGTGTATGTATGTCATGATCACACACAACCCATAGCACAGCGCATTCTCGTCACACACAGCAACGACTAATATCTGTACAGGCTATGAGAGACTTATCTTTTGAACGAACGAAACGAACTAACGTAAAGTTGTCTTGTCATGGATAGTTAGTAGTATTTGTAGTAGTAGAAAGCTGGGATGTGTTTTATGACTAGGGACAGTTGGGAGAGGCTATGCGATAAATACACACAGTGTGTTGTGGATGGTAGAAAGAGAGAGAGAGAAAATTGTGGTGTGTAAAGCTACACGCATATGCTTGGTGTAGAGATAAAAGTGAAATGTGACGTAAGCACAAGTACTTCTACTACCAGCAGCTCTTCTCTAGCTCTGTCGTAATATATAAGTGAGGAAAGGTAATAATGTTCCTCTCTAATCTCAAGCCTTTGACCCAGATCGATAGATTAAATAAAAATTACACTTCGGAGTAGACCTACGTGGCATCAGCAACAAAACTGCATAAAGGAAATCATATTATCCCCGACTTCATGTGTAGCATTGTAATTTTCCATGTAGTCTATTTCCAAGTAAATGCAGCATAGTAGGTACTGGTATAACTAAATAATATTATTAGAAATGTAAGTAGTTATGTTACAGATAGAGATAGGAAAGTTTAGGTAAGAATTCTTATCACTGTGAGTTCTTTTACTTGGAAATTATTATACATACGTATTGTGATCACAAGTAATGCTTTAGTAGAGTATAGGAGATATACCAGGAGAGAGTTGAGCTACTTTTTATACTTTCGTAATAAAAAATAGAGTTTCTTCCCTGGGATTTTGACCAAGGTTATAGGGAAAGATAGTAAAATGAAGTAAATAACCCTGTAAATATAAAACGATCAAAATAAACTTAAGATTGTCTATTTACTGAGTGATAAGATGTGCGAGTAGTAGTTAAATACGACTTTGTACGTTAATAAAAAACTTTTACGTCCGTGTTTTGATTTTTATGCTTTACGACTAAATCAAAAAGAGACTGGATGAAGCTATAGGTAGTACTCACGGTTTCAACATCTATATAGCCCAAAACATCTATAGGAACCGTGTGGGTATGTAGAATGTGTAGTACTGTCGTATAGATCGTTTTATTGCAAATTGCAAAGAAACAGTTTAAGTTTATCTATTATACTTTATACTTTATTCTCATCCGCTTCAAAGAATGTCGTATACTATGAATGAGCTTAAATAAAGACAAGAGTCATATTTCCAACTGCTTAAGGAATTGTCAATGGAAATTAGACTCAAGTTTTATTACTACTGGAATTTTAAATACTAGAAAAATAAGTTTCTAGGTTAAAAGGTGCGTTATTTTCATTCATTATTGCTATAGAAGGTATATTCATTCTTTCTTTCATTAAGAAGAATTTCTGGCGTGTGTGAGAATTGAAGAATGAAGAATGAAATATTCATTCTATTGTTCTTGCATTAAATAATAATTACGAAAGTAGTTTTTTGTTAGGTAAATAATAATGCTAACAGCAAAAAACATATCTGTATACAAGAGTAGTTTTCATTATGTCATCATCATATCATTGAGAGAGTTTAGATTAGATTAAAGAGCGTAGAGTGTATTTGTTATTTTATACAACACGAATTGCACAGGGGAATAAAGTTTTATGTGTGTGCGTTATTAAAGCTCATGCACATATCACATTATCACGTCATTGCAGCTTTCAAGTGTTTTTCCAAGTAGTTGAGAGGAGTATGGAGTGTGTAGTTAAAGAAAACAGCATTGCATTTTTTTCTCATACATAGGGTAGGGCCATCGCCATATATACCTCTGTATGTGTAAAAAGAGTAGAGTCATTGAGAATTCCATGTTTTTCAGGTTTCACAGTCTCGTGTTTATCTTGCTTGGCAATTTCGGAGACGATAATTGAGTGAGAAAGCTGTTTTCATGGTTTTTGTTGTATAGTGTCAGTTAAAAAGCGGGCACATTAGCGCAAGCATGAAGAAAAGGATGACAATAGTCGATTAACCACGAATAAGTTGAATGCAGAGGATATTTGTGCACATTAAATGTTCAACATGGCTTCATGCAGTGCAATGAGATTCTTTCTTTTATCGTATCAACATCCATTACATTTCCATGTTATGGTTTCTCCAATTTCTGTCAGGAAAAAAAGAAACAAACAAAAAAAACACTCGAGAGTGAGAGACTCTACTCTGTCCTCCCATATAGACCTCTCTCTCATTCTTGTTTATGTTTGCTTTTGTTTAAGTGCTGTGTTGCTTTGCTACTTTCTGTGTGACTTTTTCTTCCGTTAAATTTCGACTTACAAAAAAATGCCGTACACATTCACATAATAATGCTGTTGGAATGAAACCAGAGAGAGAAGAAGAGATAATATCAGAGTTGTTAGCTTTTAAATGAAAGCCAAGCTTATTTTTTGCAATTTGGAGGACTGTAAAAGCAAAAGGCAGATTTCTGTGGTTTTCTCGTTTTTTATAAAGCAAAGGAGTTTAACAAGAGAGAGAGGAACAACTGATAAATGCAAGTCTGAACGAGAAAGTAGCAAAGAGATAATATTTCTTCATTAATGTCCTCCAAGTCGAGTCGTACAATTTTCCGTAGTTTCTCTGCAAGATATTACAGTTTTGGGTTTTCACCTTGCAGATTCTGTAAATTCTAAGCGTAATTCTTACATACAGTAGACAATTTAATGTACTTGTGGGTATCTCACAACGTAGCATGACACAAATAAAGAGATATGCACTAAAAGTTGTAATGGAGTCTAAAGAGAATAAACTAAGATTAATTTTTTCCAGTTGCAAACGCAGAATTGTGTAACGGTTGAAATATTTCTTGGTTAAAACTGCACAGTAGTTTACTGAATTAAATCATGCATAGGCTAATTCTACATCAGTTTGCATAATGTTGCGATATTATGCTTTCATAAATCAAGCTTATTTTTATTACTAAAAAATAGTAAAATATTTCATTTCTTGTTACAATTTAGTTTTAGCTCCCTGTTGAAAAAAATACGGTTTCAAATATTTAAAGCGTATTTCTTAATGTAGGAACTAGGTGGTCGCAGGTTTTGTTTTTCGTATAACAATGGGCAAGCCTTTTACTTCGGGAGTTTTGTAATAACGTAATGTTAATAGTATTGTAAGAAATTGCGAGATGATTAAATTTTTCTATGAATTGTTTTCGAAAATTTTGGGAAAAATAATTAATATTTCTGTGTATTATTTTGTTGCAAAAGAACACAGCCCTGACAAGTAAATTACACATTCCTGAAAACCTACAAAGTAATACAGTAGAATGTAAAAGCACGTTTTTGCGTCATGTTAATATAATAGCATATTGCAAGAGCGACTCTACTATATTGACTTTTGAAGCTGTCAATCTACTGAAATGAAATGGGGTTTGCATACAAAGATAATACCTATAGGAGCATACAATTGTGTATGTTAGTATAAGACGGTATATTTACTCGACTCTTCATTGTCAACAGTTAATTGCAGTAGCAGATATTTTCGTCGCAAAAACTCATACATTTTACATCGTTCAGTGTTATACATTATGGTGGCCGAGCTGCGTATTGATCTAAATTTGAGGTTTTCATCAAACGAAACATTTCTCCCTTTGAAGAAATCATACTCGCAATTCCAGCGTAGTTTTATTAACCAATTATTCCTCAATATTCATTTTACCTCTGCACAAAGAATAATGTGTATAAGGGTAGTAGCAATTATAAATTTGCTTTGTCTAACACATTGCGTATGGGTATATCTAACTAATTTAACTAATCAGTTAATTGCACATGCATACTCGAAAACACATAGAAATTACATACATAAAAGGAACTCAAATAAATAAATATAAATTACTATACAATGAATTTTGCCATTCTCTGGGAGAAACCAGATACTTTTTGTGTTTGACAAGACGAGAGTAAATAAAATTTAACTATTAACCGTGGCATTCTTATTTCATCTACCTATATAGAAATTTTTATACAACAATATGAATTTCATTGCTAACAAAATAAATGACGTTATGATATTAACGGGTATTGAATAAAAGTAATAATGTATAGAAGGAAGAGTCTTCTCTGTGAAATTAAATGATTACGTAGTTTACTTGTAATTAAAATGCTACCGAATTAGTATTTTAAGCAAACTACTGTTAATTGGAAGTTTAAAAATGTACTGAGAGATTGTAATGCATTTTTTATGTAATGTGTTTGTATTTGCAACCTTCATTTTGTATTTTAAAAATTATTAGACTTACATATGCGCATATGGAATTATTTAAGAGTAAGTGTTTTTTAGACTGGTAATCAATAGGTGTGTAAATTATCGCATTTTCTGCATTAGTAGGTTTAGGTAGTTTTGTGGTTTTGTCAGTGTTTTATTTCGTACGCGTTTCTTTCTGTGTAAAGAGTGAAGTCTGATGTTGTCAGTACTGAAGTTACTCATGAGTTGACTCTATCGAACTGAATTCAACCGTTTCAGACCTCATCGTACGCCTTGTCTGTTATGGCGACTGCCATAACTGAATTTACTCCGGTGTCGAGTTCCCTGAGTGGATATATTCAATCACTTGTCTACTCTTCTTTTTATCTCTCTTTTAGTTTATATAGTATAAGCAAATAACATTAGCAATAGTATTCTTTTCCTTCAGCTCCAGTTCATTTTGCCGCTTTTCCCTTATTAAATGCCTAAATACAAGACTCAGTGTGCTTATGCATTATTTTCATCTGTTTTTTTGTTGAAAGTACATAAACTTTTGTACTGGTGCATTTAGCTTTAGAAACGGATGTGCTTAGAGTGTTTTACTAGTTTCCAAATGTTCAGTGAAGGAAACGAGATTCCTGTATGTGCTAATTTTCGTCAACAGTATACACCAACGAGCTGCAACCACGCAATCTCATTATCAGCTCATTATCTACATTAACTATACCATAACGTGGCATTCAACAAAAATGCAAGATACGTTTGTTTTCACAACGTGCATTTGACATTGCCATACACAAGAACACATTTCTGGGAATTTTGTTTGTAGGATTTTAAGCGAATAATTCTTTCAACGTGTGTCATGTTGTAAATGAACTTACTTTTAGTAGTTCAAGTCTCTGAAAGAGTAAGCCTCTACAAGTTATAAATTGAGTCATTCATGCAGGACAGGAGACAAAATAATTTCTAAGAATTGCGTTCAAAATTCTGTTTAAAGTCTCTCCTCAACTGTAAAGAGATGCATAAGTGATTCACGTAATTGCAAATCTCTATTCGAAAAAAGATCTGGTTTAAATTAAGAAAATAGTAAAATATGCATCGAAAATTCTGAACCTTTTCCTCACAATATTTCAAAATACTATATAATCTTAAAAATACAACTTAAATACAAACGTCCATAGAGAAAATCACCTGCTTTTTATATTACTAAAAAATATTCGGGAGAATGAAACAAATCATAGCCATCGCAAAAATGCATTCAGTTTAATTCAAAATTTATTTCGGTTAAACAAAATTCTTAACAGATTGAATTGTAGTTTTTAAAGGAGATCTCTCTCAGTTTTCTCTTGTGCAACTGTACCTACTTTTTAAATAATCCCAAAAAAAAGTTCGGGTTCTTTAGGTTGAATTATTATAAGTAATATTATGTGGGTTAGTATGTAGTTTAAGTAGGATTAAGGTATATGTGTTGCAATTCCAAGAATTAATGCACTTGAAAATAAAATCTCGTTGTTTTCTCTAAAGCAACAACATTCCATCTCTCTCTCTCTCTTTCAGTGTAAAATTCTACTCAGGACACTGTACACAGGCATAAAATCTGTATGAGCTGCATAACATAACTCAGGCTTGATGGTTGACTGCTCGTGTTCGTTTTCTGTGTGTTACTTTGTGTAGTGTCTCTCTTCTCTCCGCGTCTGATCGTTCGGGAACGGATTTCGGTTCGGGAGTAACAGGAGCAATACATTAGGCATTTCTGTGTGTGCATGTATAAAGTGTAGTACATTGCTTTCCTTGATTCGCTCTCTCTTTCACATACACAAACGCACAGAGAGCTCACTATGTTACCTTGACTTAACCCAGTGAAGATTCGGTGTAGAGCAACAGTTGTGTTCGGATTCTCTGCACAGTGACAACTTCAGTGAGAGCGTCTCCCGCATTCCGTCTCTGTCTCCGGTTACTGTACGTGTGCTGTACTAAATAATATTCTCACTGAGAATACTCCGAAGCTGCAAAAGTGAAAATTACTGCTTGTCGAGCAAGCGTTTTGGTGTTCTCGATTTTAAGAAGCGAATGGATTCTTATTACATGAATTCTATACTCACACTTACATTGCAAAACGTAATCATATAAAAAATCCGTGTGTGAGTTTCTCTTTCCCTTAAAGCGTTTCTCACATTCAGCCGTGGTGCTAATATTACTTCTATACACAGCTAAACGCTTAAAGAGCAAGTCAATTGATTCTTTGACCTATTGCAATTTCTCGTAGACATACAAATAAATATTATAGACGTCTGTACCACTTTGCTAACTAAAAGTACCATAAAGTAAGCTAAACTTTTTGTGTATGTATAGTTATGTTATACAAACACATAATACGGAATACTACACTATTTATTTCCTTTCATAACAAAGAAAACTTTATTTCTCTCTCGGTCTTTCGGCTTTTACCCAAAGTATTTGCTAACCTCTCTCGCTTCAAAGAACCTAATCAAATATTTCAAAAGAAATCATTCAATCAATTCGCTAAATATAATACGTACTGCACTCTCCAACTCTGTATACACGTCTGTCCACGTTATTCCTCCACTTCTCTCTTTAACTCTCACATACTTTTTTCAGTCAACCACTCACAAATCGTCTGTCAGTATTACTTTGACTTTTGCTTTCTTGGTAGTTAGTCCAGAAAGAATTTTCCTCTCCTGCTAGAATTACAAGAGAAAATAGCTTCATTCATTTCATACAGAAAACCACTCTTCTTGTGTTTGTTCGTTCTTCCGTGGTTTGTTTACAAACTCCTTTTCTTCCTCACTGTTTTTCTATCATTTACTGCATTATATAGAAATTCTATTTTGCAGCAAAATATTCCGGCTTGGTATTTCAATGTTATTTTTCAAAATATTACAGTTGTTTGGTTTAATTATAAGCTTAAAAATATCTTTGGGCACCCTGCTGGGAATTTACAACATTTTTTGAGAATTAGCAGAGAAAATTTTCGGGAGAAACTTGAGGAATTTTGAAAATTAATGAATTTTTTGTATTTTTATTTGCAGATTCGCATCGAATTCATTTTTGGCTCATCGTGTTGAAGAATTGTGTGGTTTTCCTGTAGCAATTCAAACTGAGGATGCCTTTGGCTCATCAATTGGGTGTCCCATGGGGGGACACTAAACGACCTCCACAACCAAATCTCGTGAGACCTTTAGAAAACATTACATTTTTAATTTATATTTTATTTGCCTATTATCCTCTGTAGTTTGTAGTTAATGTAATGTGTCTGCCGTCTACCACCATAACCACATGTGAATGATAATGGGCCAAAATGACTCTTAATGCGAGTTTAATCGACGTAGTTAAATTTTATGCTGTTCAAAGTCCTGATAAGAATTTATATTTGTGTTTTCTCATAAAGGATGTCGAGGAAATGCTTGTGGACGACCACATGGAGGTAAGGAAACTATTCCTTGTCTTTCTTACTTAACTTTTAAGATTAGTGTAATAAATATCCACATATTTATATATTCACAGTATTCTTAAGTATTTATATGGCTATTTGTATGTAATATGTAACGAGTAACGTACATATACGTGACACGGAGGTTTATCCGTCATTTGCAGTAGTAGCAGCAAGCAGTATTAGTGTGGCAAGACAATCCTTCACGCGATAAGTCGTACTTTAGCTTTAAAACTCTTTCAAATGCGAACAAAGCGTCTAGTGTATGCATTATTGCGTATAACTTCTACAAGTACATGTAAATGACAGCGTGTTATCATTCATTTTATATTCATTACTTACTTTACTACTCTGAAAGCCTCGCTTTCGGCACTTGACGTGTCGCACACACGCAACTTAAGTTTTATAAACGCAAAATATTCATTTACACACAATCGTATACACACAGAGGAACATGGTACAAAAATATAATGCAGAGAAATATCTGTAGTCTGTACAACTAACGATTTCTGCACATTTTGACCTTAAAGTCACTTTACTACAATAACATGTGCTTTTCAACTCTGGTTAAAATATTTATGCTCATGGACATTACATACAATGTTCCACAGGCTTTGTAAAGTAATGTGTTTGTATAAATGTGACTAGTGAACTAAACAAACTACTAAAAGGTAGAAGAATAAGTTACTAATGGAAAAGGGATGTAAAATGCTTAACTGCAAAGGATTTTGAGTAGTTAATTGCGTTTTGCCTTATTAGGCTCAGTTTTTGCAAGAACTTAATGAGAAGTGGCATAAATGTTACATTTATAATTTCTCTGGGTATTTTAAGCCCTAATGAGTAAAGTGAGGACTTTGTGTGCGTCTATATAGCTTTTACCAATATAATATTCATATTACTATATTCATATTAATAATATGCGAAATTAAATACAGCCTTAGCTCTATATTTATTTTGAAACTGTATACTGTATAGGTATATAATTTTTGACTTTGAATGTGTGTATTTAGGTCGGATGTGCAATTTATTGTGTGGTTATGTAAGGTTGAGGCGTATTAGACGTAAAGAGCTACAATCTGTTGCTTTTGTAGCCGTTTTGCATTTACCTTGTGGTTTCATCCTGCTGTAAAATTTATTACGCTATACAACGAAGCGTTAGTTCGTTCAGAGAGGAGCTATCAAAGTGAAAGTCAAGATTGATAAGACACAAAAGTGGCGGAAAGTATATTGCTTGACATTAACTGAGCAGTACGTACTAGCATAGGAGCGAGTTCAAAATGTTGTGGCATGATGTGTGGAAGTCTTGATACATTCAAAGGGCAAAGGATAAGAGAATACTCACTATACTGAAGGAGTGACACACTGACGTGGATTTACTACTATGAAATGAGAGATAACCCTGAACTTCTACCAACATTCTTAATATATGCTCTAGTTCAATCTAACTATATAACTCAATCACATTATATAATTTAATTTAGTAATTGCAACTAATTTAACTAATACCATCATCAACAAAACCATTCATACGTCATTGTTAGTGTTAGTACAGTACAATTAGAAATGCTTACTGTGAAATGTATGCCCGTATGTCTCAGAACAGAAAATAATTGTGTTCAATTTCAGTGAAAAGAAGCAATACATATACAAACAGCAGGGTCAGATCGTATCTACAGTTTAATATTGAAGTAATATTTGAATTAGTAGGAAAAATGTCTTCTCCGGTTAAGAACATGTGATGTATTACATAGGGAAAAATAAAATTGTTTTATCACGGAGGTACTTAATACTTAATACCAGCCTCAAGTCTCAAGCCTCTACTTATTAATTTAAGTTCTATGACAGCTTACATATGAATAATTGTAACATTTTCGTATAAGAGGAAAGCACATGAATTAAACCATCCGCAGAAAAGACGCAGACAGCAAACTAATTAATGAAAGTGGAAACACACACATAATAAATAATAATACTATCATGTAATCAGCAATTACAAGATATGCTTTGCATATTTATTTTGCGTATAAAGTATTGAACGTTTTCTATAGTAGTAAGGATGTTTCATATAATGCTACCCCCGCAACATAGTTTACTTTTTCTATGTGCAGTATACTATTAGGCTATTTTGGGGCATTTCTGATACAATCTAGCAATATTGCCCTTCTACTGCAACAAAATGCAATGTCCTGAATTCAGGTAGCTTTTACCATTTTACCCGTGTGATGCATTATTGTCAGGGCCGGTCAAGTGGCAAGGCAAGCCAGGCGACCGCCTGGGGCAGCAGATGTAAGGGGCAGCAAAATTACAAAAAAATAATAAATAAAATACGTGTGTGTTTAAATAAGTGTGTCCAATACAACTCAATTCAGAGACGTACCTCAGCACAGAGATCTCAGCTAAAATTGTCTAGCTGTTAGTTTCTTAAATAGTTCTAGAAATATTTTGATTGGCTTTAAAAACAATTTAAATTGTTCAATGTATCAGCAAAATATCTAAAAATTGCCTGATTAGGAATTCTGCGTGGAAATTTGCAAACTGTAAACAATGTCATATTTACGCAATCCATGTAAAATATCATTTTCCCCTAGTTTTGGTATTACAAGTAAAACAGAAACATTTTCTCAAATAAAATTTTTCGAGTAGCTGTAAAAATACTTTCAAAAAGCTCTCGATTCACTTAACATTTTAAAAGTTTCAGGTAGTCTCAACTGAGCTGAACCAAATATTTTGGTTGAAAATACAAAATACTTTCGGTCCCCAAAATATATTTTGAAACTTTCTTTTCAAAATACTTTTACCTATTTTCATGTATTTCGTCGTATTTTTGTAAAGATTTTGTTACAGTATTTATAAAATACACTTTTCACAGTCAAAACACAAAATACTCAAAGCACATCTGAAAATTTATTCTCCAATATCTAAAGTATAATATGGCAATTTGAAAGTATTTTTAGTATTGTCTTGTGTGACTGCAAATGTGTCCAAATTTTCATTTAATTAGGTTTTACTTTTTTCCCACTATACTAACAGACTCCTTATTGTCGTTATGACACGAAATATTAGAAAACCGGCCAACCCACCCCCAGCTGTGTTTCGCTTTTGCCAAGTAGCTTTAAAGCCATCACAAGTAATTTCAATTCGCCCTAAAATTGAGTTGTTGCAAATTTTTCCAATAACTTAAAAGCTGAGCCAATTTTATTCAAGCAGCTGTTCGTAGCCGTTCGAAATAATTTTTAAATGCTCTAAAAATATTTAAAGTAACTCTAAAATTGTCTCAATTAGTTCTAAAATTGTCTCAATTAGTTCTGAAATTGTCTCAAGTAGTTCTGAATTTGTCTCAAGTTGTTTTTAAGTAGCCTTAAATAGTTCTAAAATTGTATAAAGTACCAAAAGTTTACTGTGCCTTTGTAATTGATAGTAGCAAGGCTGTCTCAAACAATACCAAGTCTTATCAAGTATTACCAAGCCTTTCTCAAGCATTACTAAGCATGTCTCAATTATTAGCAAGCCTGTCTCACGTATTAGCAAGCCTATGTCTAGTATTACCAAGCCTGTCTCAAGTATAACCAAGCAGTGGCGAACAAAAGGGAGAAGTAGGGTAAGCAATACTTACGCGCCCCCACGGTTTGGAGGCCCATCAGGCGTCCAATAAGCAAGTACATAATATCTGCTGAATATAATTTATAACATTAAACGCGCCAAACTAAATAATCTTTTAGGATGTATTTAAAATGCACTAAATGTAGCTTAAATCCTGATTATTGGCGGCTTATATGTTTTTTCAAATTGTTTTTAGTATACTATAACTGCATAATATTTGGAAAACAAGATAATGTTTGCTGTTAAATAGCAAGCGATTGAAAAAATAATTGCGCTGCGTGCGACAATCCTAAGGTTTTGAATATTTCCCAATGGCTGTAATGGTGCAGGTTGAACAACTAAGACAGTCTCAAGTCAAACTGAGACAGTCTCAAGTCAAACTGAGACAGTCTCAAGTCATACTGAGACAGTCTCAAGTCAAACTGAGACAGTCTCAAGTCAAACTGAGACAGTCTCAAGTCAAACTGAGACAGTCTCAAGTCAAACTGAGACAGTCTTAAGTCATCCTGAGTCTATTCCATTGCAACATAGTAGCTCAAAATGTCTTCAATTGGAGTGGGAAAAAATCGAATTTTCCATCATGAAAATGCTCCCTATAAAGTCTTGCCTGGGCAGCAAAAAAACCTGACCGGCCCTGATTATTGTATATACATTGTACGTACATAGTTTGTGGGATAACATCAGAGTGTGTGTATAGCTCATAGCGTGTTCTATATAATAGTAGTAATAGTAACGACTTGCTTATCTTTAAAGCGGGACTCGTTATAAATAAAACATGGTTGACTTGCACCGTCAAAGTATAATTGTATGTATTGCGAAATGTGTCTATAAAGAATGGAAAGGAAATACTCGTTACAGGCATTGCAGTTTGGTTTAATTACAATAGTGTAAAAAACGATGGCTATATAGCTCAGGGACTGCTTTTAGTAAAAGATCCGCATTGCAGTGTAGATCTTCCCATAATGTACATACTAAAGTTAATATAATGACCCTTGTAGTTATTTACGTAATTGTGTAAAATAGTATTAATGTGTGTTGGCAAATAGTAACGGCACAACATGTGTCCTCGCTCTCACAGTGCAGTGTCCATATCTCCCTGCTATTAATTTTCTTGGAAAACCGAATTTGTAATTTACTACACGGATTGTATAATAGGTATTTACATAATGTACATCGTGGTAAAAGGGTTGCTTAATTAATTAAATATGTAAGTAGGTAAAAAGGTTTACTGGATATGGAGTCCCGGGTTTTGTTTGCATTGGTATGGGAGAACTCATTTCGTGTAGTTAGTTGCAGAAATTGAAAAAGTCATTTATATTCCGTCCTTGTGGTCTGCCATCACGTGTAGAAGAAAAAGTATGTGTGGCATACACTTTGTGACGTTGTAAATCGGAAGACGATGCTCTGTCGGATTTTATTAGTAAGTCGAATCAGGATGAAAGAAAAGGTCTTCTTTCATCTGTGTCTCTTGCCTGGACTGAACAAGATCGGGTTCGGAATAGACAATTATTCTTTGAAGTCTCTGTCTTTGACATTACTTCAGTTTTGGCCTTATACCTTCCAAGACAGAACAGACGGTGACAGACAAAGACAGTTTTGATATTTTGATTCTCCATGGATTTTCTATTAGGTACTATTCATCTTACAGATAATTCCAGGGTTTAAGCAACCCTGCTTAAATTCCAGGAGTGTTTCTTACAATTTCTATGTCAATGTAAAAGAGAAATGGTAAAAGAGATGTACTTCAAGACATGAGCAGCATTTTAATCATTACGAGAGATTCTTAAGAAGAGAACCAAATTTCGAAAATTTTCAGAATTAAATTCATATTCGAAAAATGTTGAATTTCTCAATGTGATGTCTAAATTTAATGGAAATTATGTAAAGCAGGATAAATCATAAGGAGGACATCAAAATACGAATACGTTAAGTCAGATTGGATTTAGACATCAAGAGAAAACTCATATGAGATTTTGACACTTCGATGACTTGCACTGTCAGTGGGTGGGTGGTTTGCTAGATTTGTCATAATATATCCACTTCAACATGCAAATCTATCTATAGACTGCCTTTGCAAAATAAGTACTTTGAATTCAAATCCCAGTGGGCCTGAATAGTTTAAACACATACCAATTAATTTTCACAATCAAATATCAAAATCATAATTAATTCTCGTAGTAGATATTAGCAGAGCCTGTAAATTACACTGATAATATGACTTCAAAAGTGATGAATAATTAGATGAACTATTTAAACACAGCCCGAGTATCAAACTTGAGTAGTGTTCTGTGTACTTACAAAAGAACATGTGGATTTTCCAACGAACACGAGTATACCCTTTATACATAATAATTATAATAGCTACATGTATTATTCATTCCTTTTTAAAACTTAGCGTTGGTAATTTTGCATCTTGTGACAGTTTTATTGAATTACGTTTTTTCTAAATCCGTCTGTGTGTTGTCTGTGCGAATAAATACATTTATAGGTCCCTATATGCTCCTATATAGTGAAAATGTGTGAACATAGCCAACTAGACAGGACGAT
>JABASD010002157.1:0-29641 GCA_019776165.1 Pogonognathellus flavescens
CTTTTACCAACACTATTGCATATTACTATGCACTATGCAAAAGTTTTTCTATGTCTACGGCCAAGGGGCTTGATCGGTTTGCAAGAGTTTGTACGTAGTTTGAAATATGTATTCCATGATTGTTAATCAAGCCCAGTCATTTTCAACAGAATCCGAATCCGCTAATCAGGCTAATCGAACGTGTCTTTGAGACTTGAGATTTGACTTGACTATTGACTTGAGACAGTCTAGTCTGTGCGCTGTGTTGTGTAAGGTTGAAAGTTAGGTTTGGTGTATGTGAGTGAGGTGTGTAAAGTACATCTGTGTATATGCATCAATGCAATGCATGATGCACAACATTGTTAAATGTTGGTAGTTGGTATATAATCTGCGGTTTCAAGATTGCGGGAAACATTCAGTTCAGCATGATATAGATTAAAGTTATTTTTGAAGACGAAAAGTTAGAAAGAAGACAAAACTTTTTAAAAATAAGTATAAAAGTGGTATTCCAAAATCTTACCTCTTAAAACCTATTATTTTTTATTCTGATAAAATTCGAACAGAATAAAACCATTCATCTCCGAATTCATCATTCATTCAGGTTTACTAGATTCTCATTCGTGATTATCGTGATGGTCATTGCGTCAGACTTCTCTTCAGTCATCTCATCACTCATAAGTGGTTCAGGTTCAGTGTAATAATAATAATAATATTATACGTATTAATGTTGTTATAACCGAAAATAAAAAGTTCAAGTGGCACATACATATCAAAACCAAGACATCTGTTAAATATGTTAAAAAAATATTCAATGTGCCTACGATGTTTCGACTATTCTACGAGGTTTATCCGGCGACAGTATTGTGTTTGCACCACTCGACATCCGATTCGGAGAATACCTGTAAATAGGTGTTTTCCCCAAACATCTGCTATACAATCTGGCTATAGCTATGTCAATTTCAGCAAACAATTTAAGGTACCAGCTAGATTTTTTTCGTCCCAAAATAATGACGATGATCCTAAAGAAAAGCCTGATCCCAAAGACACAGAAAAAGAAAAAAACGAAGACAAGCAAGATCTATCTACAGAGTCTATGTTACCGACTGTTTTTCCAAGTCCAGATCAAGGAACACAACTTCCTTCCGTGGCATCAGTACCAAAAGAATGGCCACAAGTTCCAATTATAGCATTGAACCGCATACCTGTTTTTCCAAAGTTTCTAAAGATGATCGAGTTAACGGAGCCAAGAATTATAAATCTGATCCGAAGGAAAGTCAAGCTGACTCAGCCTTACATCGGCGTTTTCCTGAAGAAGAATGAACAGTAAATCACGCGCTTGATAAATGCTATTTAATAGTCATAAAATATTTCAAATATTGGATTCTGAGAGAGATTTGCGATTTTTTTGATTTTTTTGCAGCTGCACGAAAGAAGTAGTTCATTCTATGCAGGAAGTCCACAAAATAGGAACATTTTGCACTATAATGGAATTGCAGGACTTGGGTGATAAAATTAGAATGATTGTGCAAGCACACAGAAGAATACGCCTTATTGGACAAGTTGTAGTTGACGAGGAAGAACCAAGTGTACCAACAAGCAACGGTAAAGCGCAAGAAAATAAAAAGAGGGGACACAGACGGAGAAATAAAACTGTTATGAATGAATCTACTGACAAGCCCAAACCTGTATCGGAAGAAAAAACTTCTGCAACCAGTGAAACTACTTCATCTGAAACTGAAAACTCCGCCGAAAAAGAAGCTGCAGATCCACATTCCGGTCAAGTACCACTCCTAATGGTGGAAACGGAAACTATTTCCTCTTTAGAGTACGCGATGTCTCCCGAAATTAAGGTATAATTTTAAGTATGTTTTAAATAGGTAGTTTACAGCATGTAATTTGCAATTACTTAAAATATGATTAAAATATGCTTTCGTGTTTTCTTTTATTAAATACAGGCTCTTGTGCAAGAAATCATTCGAACCATTCGTGAATTGATGCATATGAATCCATTATATAGAGAAACTGTTACTTCCGTAATTAATTCTGGGGAGAGAGTGGTTGAAGACCCAGCGTATCTAAGCGATCTAGGCGCTGCAATCACAAGTTCTGAAAATGAGGAATTCCAGGCTGTTTTAGATGAATTAGACGTAAATAATTATTTTAAGTTTAAAACTGTCAAGCCTTCATAAATATTAGTAATGTAATGTAATTGTCGTATAGGACATAAAGTACGCTCTGTGAATTTTTAATAGATTTCTAAACGACTTATGATCACCCTGGGGTTGCTTAAAAAGGAATTAGAGCTTAATCGCTTGCAACAAAAAATTGGCAAAGAAGTTGAAGAAAAAATTAAACTGCAACATCGGAAGTACATGCTGAACGAGCAACTGAAAGCTATAAAGAAGGAACTTGGGTTGGAGAAAGATGACAAAGAAACCATCGAAGAGAAATATCGTCTGCGGTTAAAGGTACGCTATATTGGCTTTTCGAGCAAGATTTTTACTACGTATAAGATAAATTGAGGCTCTTACCTAATTGTAAAGCTAACCATATGACATAATATGATTACAATAAAATGAATTGTGTAAATCATTGTTTACAGGACAAGGTAGTTCCAAAAGCGGTTATGGATGTCATTGAGGAGGAAATGATTAAAATGCGATCGCTCGATAGCCATGCTTCTGAGTTCAAGTACGTTTTCAAAAGAAGTAAATTTAATTGGTGAAAAACAAATTTAATTAGTTAGACTTATTAATCTATGCAATTTTCCAACAGTGTTACAAGAAATTATCTGGATTGGCTGACGATACTGCCGTGGGGAAAGTACAGTGAAGAAATTTTAGATCTGGAGAAAGCAAGGGATGTTTTAGAAGAAGACCATTACGGAATGGATGATGTGAAAAAACGTATTTTAGAATTCATCGCCGTTAGCATCCTTCGAGGGTCCACTGATGGAAAAATTTTGTGCTTTCATGGTGCTCCAGGTGTCGGAAAAACTAGCATTGCACGATCGATTGCTAAAGCTCTTAATCGCGAGGTGAATATCTATTCCTATTAAAAGTTTGGTTAAATATGATGTGGAATTGACTTTATATTAGTATTTGAATGGGTGCATATTAATATTCGACTATATTTGTCAGTACTTTCGGTTCAGTGTTGGGGGCATGACTGATGTTGCTGAAATAAAAGGGCATCGAAGAACATACATTGGTGCGATGCCTGGAAAAATGATTCAAGCTCTTAAGAAAGTTAAAACCGAAAATCCCTTGGTGCTTATTGATGAAATCGACAAAATGGGCCGGTAAAGACATTACATTTTATATATTTACTAATAGCTTATATATATATAACTAATATTTACTAATAAGTATTCCATTCATTGCACAGAAAATATTAAATTATGATTATAAATGATTACAGTAAGGAGTTTTAATACTTTTTGCCATTTTAGGCACAGTTTTACTGGAGATCCTACATCAGCTTTGTTAGAGTTACTGGATCCTGAGCAAGTGTGTTGTATTGAATATTACTGAATATGATTTTGGAGAACTGCACAATTTTTTAAAGTAAGGTAATATTTTATTTTTTGTCCGTCTTAGAACGTCAATTTTTTGGACCATTTCCTGGATGTGCCAACAGATTTGTCAAAAGTTTTGTTCATTTGCACTGCAAATGTAACCGACACGATTCCAGACCCTCTGAAAGATCGAATGGAGATGATTGACGTATCTGGCTATGTTCTCGAAGAAAAACTTGCCATAGCGCAGAAATATTTAGTGCCACAATTAATGACTTCTTCTGGGCTAAAGGATGATAATATTTCTATAGATAAGGAGGCATTAACGTGTTTGATACATTCATATTGCCGTGAGTCTGGTGTTCGTAATTTGCAGAAACATATCGAGAAAGTAAGTTGGATGAAATGTTTTGATTTTCATATACCTACTAAAAAGATCAAACCTAAATGCTAATTGTATGTTTAATATGCTTAAGATTATAAGAAAAGCGGCATATGAAATTGTCAAAGAAAAAGTCACTAAAGTGGAGGTTACTGCTGAAAACATTGAAAGATTTGTTGGGAAACCTGTCTACTCAAAAGATCGCCTGTATACGGATACACCTCCTGGTGTTGTAATGGGTCTCGCTTGGACATCGATGGGTAAAAATCTGAAAATCAGTTCAACATTACTGGAAACTAGGAAGACTAGCATCTTAATTTTATGCTTGTCATTCACTTGCTTCTTTAGGTGGAACGACGTTATTTATCGAAACGACCCTGAGGAAACCACGTCGGGAATCAGAATCTAAAGACGATGGGACTATTGAACTGACCGGACAGTTGGGAGACGTGATGAAAGAATCAGCAAGAATCGCTCATACTTTCGCTGGGAGGTTTCTGGAGCTAAAAGAACCAACGAATAGATTTCTTCTGAGTTCACATATACATTTACACGTACCCGAAGGAGCCACTCCTAAAGACGGCCCCAGTGCTGGTTGCACTATTGTAACTGCTCTCCTTTCTATAGCTAAGAATGTAGCAGTCAGACCTAATGTTGCAATGACTGGAGAAGTGTCTCTCACAGGAAAAATTCTACCCGTGGGTGGAATAAAGGAGAAAATTCGTGCTGCAAAACGTTCTGGAGTAACTTGTGTTATACTTCCTGCAGACAATAAGAAAGACTTTGAAGAATTACCAGATTTCATTAAAGAGGGTCTTGAAGTTCACTACTGTGGTCACTATAGCGAGATTTATGATATTGTTTTTGGTAACGTATGATGACTTTGTAGTACATTCTCTCTTGTAGACACTCCCTACAGAACTGCTTTAATAAATGAAATAATCATTTTTTTACCTAATGAATTAAAGTGGTTTCACTTTTATTTACAAAAGAAGTCAGGCTTATTGTCAGAATTTACGGTAAAACTCTTGTAACATTTATCGGAAGTACAAATTCAAATTCCACTACAAATTACTATAGATTGCACAAAAATAAAGCATGTCTATGCCTATAGTAACTTTAAAGTTGAATTCTCAATTTCCCTGTTCAATTCTAAATTGATTTAAGCTAAAATCATAGTTACTTAGTTTAAAATTGATCACTTTCAAACATAAATGGAAATTGAATGGAAGTCACATAGCAGTTAGTAATTAGAAGTAGAACGCATTGTTTATTTGAGGCTGTCTTAACACATACACACTGTGATATGTGTTAAATAGTGAGAGCAAACAGAGAAAGCGCTCGGAAATTATTCGGTGTATTTAAGCAGGCAAAAAGTTTCTAGGAATCCCCTGAAAATATTTATTGTATTGTAAAGTTCAGAGTCTCTGTTAAATGATCTGCTTCCTTCCAGGTGCCTAAAGTTGCAGATTTGGCCGTAAATGGAGGTGAAAGTTTGATACGGGGGACATTATAATGGTAAGCATCGTCTCATACATTAGATCAGGGCAACACTGGCGGTACAAAATTTCAGGTAATGTCCCTCCATATGTAAAACCTAAAGACACTGAGAATAATTGCGAGCGCTTCCTCTGTTCGGTTACACACTGTACGTGCAGTAGTCACTATATACAAGGTCATGAAGGAGTTGACCGATTAGCCATACATAGTTTCGCACCAAAGATCAAAATATCTCAAACCGTTCTTGAATCTTGAGTTATCGTGGTGAAGGACGGACGGACGGACAGCTTTGGTCTTTGCATAAAATAATTTCGTTACTTGCAAAGAATTAGCACATGTTTGCAAGCGACTAGTGGCTATCCCGTATCAGGCGTGTCAATCTGAAAATGCAATCCAGTATGCATACACGTATGCTACATATGCATAATATGAAAGTGTGAGTAAAGATGTGACGCATATTATTAGTTTGGTATGCCGTTGCTGTATACATGTTTGCATGTATAGTGTGTGCTAGAGGTTGACAGCATCAATTCCATTAAATATGCAATTAATGCGATCTGTATATATGTAACATAAACCGTTGTAAAATAATGCAGTGGTTGAGACACTTTGAAGTGAGCACATAAGCGAACACACGTGTAGTACTTAGCTATTGTGTATACTTTATCGCGAGAGTACGAGAAATATGTAAATGACAAATGACAATCGGTAATGCATTAACATATCAGAGAATCATTACTTTCACGTAACATGGAAAATTGCATTTACTGATAGTTGGCTGGGATAAAGAAGATGTAAATCATCTTGGATGGCAGATATCGTCGAGCAAGCGACAATGTGACTAGACCCAAGATTCGATGTCTTTCTTCTTTCTTACTCTCACCGGGGTTTCACTACAGACAAAATGCACAACTCACTGAATAATTATCGCACTCTGATAATGTATAAAGTGTAACATATTTGTAGTACACAGTCCATAGGTTATTGCCACTATATGTGCATATGTAAGGTCACATGAAATCTCAAAAACCATTATGATTATAACAAATTCAATAGTAAAAATATCATTCGTGTTTTACGGATTATGAACAAATTACTAAATAAATTGTTGCTAGTAGGCAAAATTTTGGAAGCATCTTTACAACAGAACTCTTGTAGACAGGTGAAAACACAATTCTAAATATACGTTACGCGATGAGAGGATGAGACAACCTCATTAATTCTTTCAAGTTTCAAATGAATATAAAAATTCGAAAATTAATATGTGTATATATATGTGTAAAAATATGTGTGTCGATTATGCGTATACATATCGTATTGTTGCCTTGAAATATTTCAGTTACTCACATTAAAAGTATTTTCAGGAGTTAGCTTGTGCACTATAGGTAAAGTCGCAGTCAAAAAAGAAGCACCTTGTTTCTTTTGTCCCTTACGAAGGGATTTAGTAAGTATAAAATAATTTCTCTCGTTTATTAAAGTAACAAAAAAATAGAAGAACTGTTTTTTGCCTGGACAGTTTACTTATAATACACACTTCAAAAAACTGCGCACTTGGTCTAACTAAATAATAAGCTTGCACTAAATTCTTAGTTAGCCATTGCCATTTTAAATGCAGACGAGGTATGAAAGAAACATAAAGAGCTACAAAATTTTAAATAAAGGGTAGTATCTAAACACATCCGATATTAGATAACATGAGCTTATCATTTAACCGATTCTCATTCATAAAATGACTACGATGATGGCTTAGTGCAGACATTGCCCAGTAATAAAACATTGTACATTTGAACGCAATTATTTATTTTAAGTGCCTTATTTACCTATTAATTGAACAAAAATTTCCACTTCATACTATAAATTTAACAGTGATATGCATTAAACACTGGTGCTTATATAACTTTGGGAGAAAATGAATAAATTATTAGAAGTACGAGTGACGGATTTAACATTGGGAATAGGTAAGTAGCATGCATAGTAAGAAGAAGCTTAGTAAGAACAAGAAGTTAAGAACTACGAAGGTAATCTGTTCGTATACGCAAATTAACATTAGTAAGGTTATACTACCCTTGTTTAGTACTTATCTGCATGCAAAGGGGCATTTAGTGTGCAGTAAGCAACAATGTGTAAGTACAGGACGAAAGAAAGGAGCACTCGCACTCGAAGGAAAGTTAACGTAATGTAGAGATATGAATGTTTCTTGGCACAGAGTTGACACTGAAGACGAGTAGAGCTGTTGATATCTGAAGAGGCTGAGGTTTGTCTCCCACTTTCAATTCTGCTTACAACATTCAAACTGTAACTTTAAGTTTTTCACCCTAATCATTCCAATAAGCAAATTATGGCAATGAGTGCTTAAAGAGTTTTACTTCTTGGTTAAAAAAGATCAGGCTGAGTTCAAGATTAAAACTGAAGGAAGCAGTTCAGTGAAATTTTCGACAATAGATCTTATCAAAAATCTCTCGCCCGCACGGAAGATCATTTTGATAGTGAAGTCCGTGTGTGAAGATGTTACAGCTACCTTATCCACAACATTCGCACTACCAGAGTCAGAGTAACTTCTCCGATACTCACATTTCGGACACAGTCTCTGAATCTTCGGACAATGCAACTTTATTGTCGCTCTCTAGGGAAGATCTCACTTCATTGGGTGCCGGACCTATTCGGGAGGATGTGCGGGTTAGTCGAAAGAAACTGGAATCACTCATTTTAAGAGGTTGGTTTAATTTTGTAATATTGGTCCGAAAATTTCATCATCTTTTCTTGTTTTCTTATACTTCATTTATGACTGTCTTCCTTCTTTTGCCAACTCACAAAGAATCATTCAGTAAACGATATGTTGATATTTAGTGTAGAAGAGTATACACACACAACTGACTTTTAGTAGGTACCATCAGTATCAGCCTTTCGAAAATATGTATGGATGTGTTTGAATTTTGAGAGTCTGGGTGATTAACCAAAACGTTTCAATGCAAAAGCTGAAATGCATTTTGCTCTCATGATATAAAAATGCAGAGTGAAATTCTGTAATGGCTAGATTGTTTCCTAACTGTAGTTCCGTTATATCAAACGACACAGAAGAACGTAAGAAAAAGCACTAAATGTACAGTTAGCATTTACATGTAGTCTTTGTTTAATTTTGCACACAAACCTGAAACACCATGAAGCTGTTCAGATTGGGATCGTATTCTGTTTGTTTGTAATATTTGTGTTCTGGAGAATTATGGTAATTAATGGGAGTTTTACAAGTAATAAGCAGGCCATTGACCGTTTGCAATCGAGCAAGAATTGTTCCTACAGCGCTGCTGGACCCCAGTCTATTGTTATACACACAAACAAGTAAAAGCGTAAAATGGTGCTTGCTACACTGTTAGTATTTAAATTAGAGGTTCCAAATAATTGTAAAAAAACTTGAGTGTAACTGTACATTTAAGTCAACCAAGTGTCACATACATAATGTACGAAGGTTAAAGTATTTGAAGAAGAGATATCCACAGAAGCATAGACATTATTTTGTGTGAAACATTCTTAGGTTATCAGAAAAGTTATAGGTAGTTTGTACATGTGCATAAGACACAATGGTAACACTAACGTTTAGGCTTCTTACGTTTAGCAACGTGTTTTGATGTTTTAAGTCACAGTTATCATAGCATTATCTTAATCTCCAAACAAAAAGTCAATTGTTGAAATTAGTCACGCGTTTACATAAAATCATTGTACTAATACTACAATTACCTACCTCAGCACTAAATTGTTCCCTTACACGTCTACAACAGTACAGGGTAAATAACAGGTACTACTTGTTAAACTTGTGCTTTCCTATAATATAGGTACATAAGAATAACCAAAAACGCCTACTTTTACAGGGGATATATTTCCATGCAATCCTCTTAATCATCTAATAATACAATAGTACCGTTAATAATAAATTGGAACAACTTAAGCAGATAAGGCATCATTTTCCGTTGTCTATTTTGAATTGTTGGGGAAATTTCACGTATTGTGCACCTCAATTACGTTTCACCTGCACCTATACCATAACCATATTATCAAAATACTAATGTTTATGTGACTCGAGGTAGATATCTAATTATTTTCATTCATATATTATAAAACTTAAATACTATTAGGATTTGTATGCATATTATGCTGTGAATAAATCATTGGGTACATAAGAACGAAAATGAATGCTTAAATTAATAAATGGTATGAGAAATCTTAATGATATTATTATGTATATTTAAATTATGACTCCAAAGAGACTTTTACACTATATTATGATTTACAAAAGAAAGATTTAAACAAGTACCTGCCCTGCCCAGAATAATTTTTAACATGTAACTAAAATGTATGTCAACATAGTTTAATCAACAGCATACTACGTCATTATTTTGTGCTATGCGATTTCATATTGCATAGGAAGACATATCATTGGAGTTGGTAGTTTATAGTAAGCCACAATAAATTACAATAAAAATGGTGTTACTATAATATGTATACCTATAGGAATTTAGTACATCTCTGAATAACCGTTGTTTAAACGTTCATAATACAAATCAGTGTTTCCCAGCCTAACTATAACCTAATTTCATAAGACCAAACTTGTGAGGTCTTCATACCAATCACTAGCCACACTAGCCAGTCTTTGTGTCGGTGCGTGGGCAAACTTGGTCCGACATCAACATGTAGCCAGCAAGTTCGGTCTTATTTAGATCCATCTTTAGGTTGGGTTTATTTCACTTACTCTTTAAATACGCAAATGACTAAAATGAAGTTATCACAAAAGCAACATGCACGAAATTGCATTTTCTAGCGTTATAATTAAAACACAAATGAAATGGACTCCTTACATTTGTTTGGCAAAATCAATACAAAACTAAACAAAACTTCACAAAGGACGTCAAGAAATATTTTGTGTATCTTGTATGCTTCACTTTTTCCACGAAATATATTTTATTTGCCCACTAGTACAAGATGGGAAATTAATAATAAAATAAGTAATGTAAGTCCTACCGAAAACACCAGAATTCCAGATTATGCATTAAATATATAATATGATACAATGTTACTACAATTAAAGATTACAGTTTACTAAATTATTTGTTTATTAGATTGCGATGATTCACAAACAAACATGATTGCAAATCTTTGTTAACTTTGTTTTGATGAGAGGAGAGTGTGTTAGCCAAAATAGTGTGATGCGCCGAGTACAGTGCGCAAGCATCGTGTGACGTCACACGGAAATTCATTGACATGACACAACACAGACACAACGTCTCGTGTTGGCTAATGCTATGACCCCCGCGCGCTAAGCTCTGCATATTTGCTTGAAGGGGAAAGCCTGAAAGCGTTTGGGAAATACCTAAGGGGTTAAAACAGGTCAGGCAAGGGATGACGATGGGGTGGGCCTGTTCTTGGCACCACGCTGTCTCGTATGGATGAATGATGGATTTGTGTACAAAAGTTCCGTTTGCTCTGTGCGTCCATTGACATCGACCTTTGTACATTTTATCCCATTTCAGATAATTTATTGTCGTTTTCTTGTCAGTGCATGTGCAGTGTAACAAAACTAGTCGTTCCGTTCGTGTCGGTGGATTTCATTTAAGACAATTTCCTTCTACTTAATTAATTGTAATTTAGTTTTAATTTCAATTTAATTGACCTAATAGCTTCGGCAAAAGTTACAATTTTAAATATTGACAACTCAGACTGTAGAAGACTGAAATCGTGAACTTTTAGTTATTAGTAGATAGAAAACTTATAGGAGAAAACTTGATACGCTGTTTTTGGCAAAAGTATTTTCATGGCATTTTCTGGTACCGTTATGGCTCCTTCACCTAACTTTTCTTTGCAATTTGCACTCTGTAATTCGAAAAAACATTTTCCTTGGACCCAGCCAAAACCTTCCTCTGAATTTCAATATGACAATCGCAAACAAGGAAAAGCTCTTTTTGATAACCAGGATTATTTTTCTAATAATACTATGACGAATTTTTCCTTCCCTCGGTCGGTTTCGGCGGTATCGAAATTCGCAACACATTATGATTTGATATCAGAACGAGAAATTCAAGCGGAGAAAAATTTCATGGAAATGGTAAGTTGAGACTTAAACAATAAAACCAAAACGTATGCACGTTAAACGGGAAAATTGTAATAAATAAGATATGGATTTTAATAAAAAAATATTAAAAATTCCTTTTGTTGTTATACCTAATTCAGTTGATGGAAAAAAGTAATACCTATATCCAGTGGCCATCACGCATGAAAATTGGAGCTAAAACGAAAAAAGGTGACTAATATGTGTAATTATTCAACCCAGGTAATTTAGCATGTTAGGTAGTTGAAGTGTATTTTATAAATAAGTGAGCTCAATCATTCTTACCATTGTAACGTTTTTACTTCAAATTAGACTTGTTCGTGAGGATTTATGGCCATAACCAAGATGACGTCAACGAAGCGAAAGGATCAGTGCTCTCTGAGCTGGGCCCTCATCGTGTAAGAATAAAAAAATACCTGTTATTGAAGTTTTCATACGTTAAGTACAGTTGTGTAAAATATCATTATTTGAATTTGATTAGTTATGAAAGTATCATTATGTATTTAGGACTTACGCATAACTCTGAAGATGGAAATCAGTTACACGGATCACTCTCACCTAATCGGATGCCGTGGCGCTACAATCCGACGTGTGATGGAAGACACTGGGTGTCACATTCATTTTCCAGACTCTAATCGGATGTCTAAAGATCACAAGAGTAACCAAGTCACTATTGCCGGCGGATCTATTCATGCAGTAGAGCAAGCGCGATCACGAGTTCGGGTTAGAATTTTATTTTGTCTAATAATGTTTTCCAATTTCCGTATTAATTATTGTTTTGTCTAATTAAACAGATTTAACATTTCAGGATTTGAGCCCATTGATTTTCCAGTTTACGTTACCTCTCATGCATGCTTCCTACGAGATGCAAATGAATCCAGACGCTTACCACATTTTCATTGAAAACATTCAGACCTCGTACAATGTTCAAGTGACAATTCATCCACCTAACAAACTTCAGCAGACAACAGTTTCTGTCAAAGGGTGTGAAGTGGATGCTCCTCGCATAAAAGAAGCCATCACCAAGATAATAAACTACTTTGCCCCTGGAAATATGGTAGTATTTGCACGTTTTATTGGATGATATTTTAACTGGTGAATAGTTCTTTTTTTATTGACATTTTTATTGTTTTTAGGTTACAGCTATTACCCTAGAATCTACAATGGAGATTTCTGCTGTGCAACATAGTTTCGTCCGAGCTGTTAATGACAGTAATGTACACGGCATTATGATGAACACAGGAGCGAAAGTCATCTTTCCTGATTTAAGCGATAACAACATTCAGCAAATTAAACGATCTCGTGTTTATATCGCCGGCGAAATAAACAGTGTGTACTACGCCCGACAGCAACTCATTGTAAGTCCATCTTTACTCTCAATGGCTGAAATAGTAAATAATACATTACAATATTCCCCTCTTCTTTTTGTAACAAAGTAAATTAATTAATAAAGATGTATGGCATATACAGGGTTGTCTTCCATTGAGAATGATTTTCGATTTAGCTGACGATTTTCAGTTGGACTGGGAGGCAGTACGTCAGATAGGATCGGAACTAAATGTAAATGTCAAGCTTATAAATCGCAACCGTGTTACAAATGGAGGACCTGGTTCATCTCTACCTCCTCCGATTCCTGGCAGAAGCCGTACAATCCAACTGATTGCTGCAGAAAGAAATACCGGAAACATTTATGAAGCTCGCCGCCGTATTCTCGGATGCATTGATGCTCCAAGTATCGCTAATGTTCCTACAGCGTACGCCTTAAGGCCAACATTCCCACAAGGTGAGGCTATACCGTGTTGAAAATTATTTTCTGATTGTTAGTTTCTGTATTACTAAGTACGATATTTTTTGAATATATAATAGGGGGTGGATTTCAATTCGGAAATCGAGCTAACGTCGGACCGTTGCCACCGCTCATGCTACCTCCCAGTCCTAACATGGTTTCTCCTGTTTTGTCACCGTCATTTTGGCCACCAACTCCATTCAATAGCCCGTTCTGTTCTCCGCCTATAACCACTTGCGTTATGCCACCAGGCAACTCTTCGGGTGATTTGTCCGGAGGAAAGTTATCATTAGGACACGTAGGAAATGTTCATAGTACATCGGTACGCTATTCTGCAGAAGTGAAACTCAAGTCAGTACCTCAAGGAATGGATAATTGTTGTCAGATGACAATCAATCCTCCTATTCCAATGAATATGGGATTGACGATGAAACCAGAAGGAGTTGAGACCGGAGATTTTGCTCAACATCGTAAAGCCCCAGGTTGGGAAAGGTCCAACACGAATCCGAATATTATTGTCCATGCTCCCGGAGAAGCAGTTGGGTCGAATGCGAATGGAAACACCCCATCTGAAGATGCGACAAATGCTACCACTCCTAGTGGTATAAAAGAAAAAATTAATAACCCAATGTCTGATAAAAAATACATGGCCATGAAAGGTAATTTTGTCAAGTTTTTAATGCAAGTAAAACTATAGGGTCATTTAATCGAAATGCTATTTATTAATCAAGACGTTTACAAAAGTTGGGTCAGCTTATAAACTGTGGTATTTAATTTTTTAGCCATGTACCAGTCAAAAATTGGTTCGCAGCCTCGAGTTCCAAACTCCGAATGGGCTGGATATGGTTTCAGCAAAACCCATCTCAGTCTGTTTCCAAAAGAAACTCAGGACAACAGTAACAATAACTCGACCTCTGCAGATACAAGCAATAATGACGATGGACTCAGTAACTCCTCGACAGCTTCTTCGTGGGTTGACTCTTCGACAAGCTCTGAGATTTATACTTCTAATGCTAACGTTGATAAAGGTGCACAATGTGGCAGCTCTAATGATACGAATAACAATAAGAGTCACAAGGAGGGACATGCTATACATAAGCAACCGTTGGGACCACAACAGTCCAATCTTCTCGACTTTGCGGCCTCACGGCCAGTACCTAACACTCAGCCAATTGACGTCCCTTCCCTATTCATTCAGAATGGACTCGAGAAATATATCGGTTAGTTGATCTCAAGTATGTTTGCCTTTTTGCTTCTTGCTTATGCTACAAAACACAATTACAAATTACAATATTTATATTTATATTATTAAAACACAAGCAACAACCGTATGCAAACGAATGACACATTCACATACTCCACAAGCAACGGCTTTCAGCTTTAATATTGCAGCAGTAGTGTATGTAAAGTTCAGCTGTACACGCTGTAATGGCCATGGCGTTTATCATATTATTGTAAGCTAATTTGATAATTTGATTATGTTTTGATCCGTTGTGACTTTCAGATACCTTTGTCACCGAGGAGATAGATTTAGAGTCATTCAGCACATTGACAGAGGGTGATTTGAGATCGATAGGAGTGTCATCCTATCCTGCTCGTAAGAAGATGTTGATCCTTATAACTCAACTCGCATGTTCTGAATCTGACCAAATCTGGAAGTAAATTAACTGAATTTTCCGCTTGTCCGACTAAACACTTAGACGTTCTCCAACCTAATTGGTCAAACCGCTAAAAATAGAAAACTTAGTAATTATAGTAACAAATTAATAGTATAGTTAGTCATTTAGATCTCCTAATTACAGTACAAATGAATGTATCATGTCTACTTAACTTACGAAAATAGCAAACTAGTTATTTAAGTCCACAAAAGAATTATTTGATTGCATGTTTCATGTGTTGATTTAAACTTGTTTATGGGAGGAATAGTTTGAGTATGTTATAATTATAGATGTAATCGAGCGCAGTTTACTCATGCTTATCTAAGAAGCATACAAATAATATTTCTGATTAGTTCTACCACTTTATGTAGAAGAAGATGTGTTAAAGACGTAGTTTTATAAAATGTAATGTAGCACTTAGTCTGTGGATACGTTATCCTTGTATTAATGTGTTTGTGTATGTCTACCTTCAAATTTGCTTTTCTAGTTGCATGTTCTTGCATCTATTCATGAATGTGTCAAGTTGAATTAGTTAAAAGTGTCAGCATACACATACAAATAATATTAAGATAATATTCTGCATCTTATATCACTCATCGTTACATTTCCTCTCCTTAGTTGATCTTACGCTAATAGTCATTTCATTTTTCATCTATTCCAATCAATTTGAATGTTACAGTATCATGTGCAATATAAAGAACTGAATAAACCTATTTCATTCATTTTTGATTAATTTCGAATGCTTCACTTCACACTTAATTATGGTACATTCATAGTTCATTCATAGCATAGAGCACAAGTAGACTGCAGAAGAGAATAAATTATTTCAACTTGATCGTCCAGTGTTACGAAAGGATTAATCATTTGCTTAAACTGAATTCCTTGTTGTTGTGTCTGTTTCTGCTCTAAATTAGAAATGTGAGCTAATATTTATTAGCACTGAACTATAATATAATTTGATTGTAAATGATGAGACTGACAAGGCAAACCTAAATTATTACAATCAACAGACTAGACAATTTTTATCGCTCATTGTCGTAATAATCATTAAAGAAGGTCTGCACAGCTCTTCTGTGGGTATTGTTAGAGAACTTGTCTCATTCTGTTATTTATTAGTTAATAATACTATTATTAGGTCTGCCCGATGCACAGCCTTTGTAAAGTTAAATTGATATGCTCATAGTTTCTCCTCCTTAACATACCTAGAATAGAAACGTTGTACTAGGGCATGGTGCTAAAAGATCTTTGCTCAAAGCTCAAATACACAAGTGCTTAGACTACGACGTAGCACCATAAGAAACGAAAATGAGACTAACTGATGATTTGATGAGGTCTCGCAATAAATATTTCTATTTGCTAGCAAGACAGAAGTCAGTTAAATATTAAATCCACGTTTGGTCTGGGAATTTGTCTGTGTCTGCGTCCTTTGTTTGTCTTCCCCCAACCAAACTACAAATAAACAAAGTCCTCGCTGCATCGCCCATCTCTCAGCATTCTGGATGTCACTTTGTTTTTGTCAATGTCCGATTATTTAATATTACATGAGTATCAATCCCAATTATTAAGCTGAACATAAAACCCCATTATTTTCATCACACCACGTATATTGTATTATTATATCAAAATGTTGTACAATACATGATGTATAAAAGGCACATACAGAATAATTATTTCCTTACGTAGTAATTACCAGCTAAGCTAAGTAGAAGTACTAGATAATACTCATCTTTGTGCGACGGGACCGATTTACTAAATACCTAGTACTTGCTTTCATTTTTTTAAATAGTAACCTTTTATGTAAACCCAAAAATGTGAGTACCTATTTATTTTTTCGGTTCAAAACGGTTAAGAAAAAGTTATGATCCAAAAAACAAGATTTCTAAAATGTTTGTAGCCAAATCTGATATTGACATTATTACGGAGTATTAATACAGGTTAGAGGTTTAATGGCTAGGTATGTGTTAATAATAATAATAATTATTAAGATGCAAATAGTACATGAGACTTGTGATTTCCTAGCGCTGATTTTTATTTGATTCTAAATGTTAAAAGTTAATTAAATTCAAATTTGAAATGGAATTTGTCACCTCTTGTAGAATCACGAATAAGAATCGGTTAATTGTTGATTGTTTCATAATATTCATAATTGTCTACCAATGCAACAACGTGCAAAAGAGTTACTTTACGTACCTACTAGTATACCTATACCTACTAATTTTTTAGCTTTATACGTTCATCGAGCAAAGTGCATGCCTACACCTACATTATATTTTTTGCTTTTAGATGTTCGAACGTAGTAGTATCTGTACTCGCTCGATTCGTTAGTGTTTGTTAAATATTTGACCCTTAATGCGTATGTACATAATATTATGTGGATTACAAATAACAGGGGCGTTAACATTTATAAATACTGTACCAAATAAAAGCGCTTTAGTAACAGATATTACCCATGAGCTGTAACGTTCATTTTAGCTATGTAAAATAATTATGTACTGATAACTTTCACCATGAGGAAGCTGTACCAAGCCAAGCCGTTTCAATGTACACAGTTGAAATGGGAAAACAGTGGTAGAAGTTAGAAGCTCCGATATGATATAATGTGCAAAATTAAGTGGCAAAGAGTACAAGACATAACTTTGGTTTCGTCTTGCATATGATTAATTGCAGTGACATTTCTGGTGCAGCACTAAAGTGCTAAAGAGGATGCAACTTGTTGACCCAATTGTCTCGAAGGTTTATGCCCATCAGTCCGTCAGCCTGTATTTATCACTTTTATTATCGCACGTCGTCGTTCAGACGGATTCTATCGCTATGCTTCTATACACATCTCATCACTTCACATCACAACCCATTCAAAGCAAATTTCATGTACATTATTTCAAATCTCCCCATAATATCTGTGCTCTTGTTTCTATCCTAAATCCTAACTAACTAACCTTTGGTAAAGACATGATGATGACGCGATGACGGGCGATTGATACACGAAGATGCTTCGTTTAAAAATAACTAGCGGTTGTAGCACACACGCTGCTAGTATTTTATATTAAAATAGCAGCAGTTCAAACACTTACATCGTTACATGTGCATGGACACAGACAAAGAATGTTGCCGGATAAATTCTCTTATGTATTTATGACGAATGAATGGTACTTGTGTGTGGATGTTCGTAGATCTATGAGATGGGATGTGTTGGTACGGAGTGGACATGAAAATGTTATTGGCACACAAGGGTATATCTCCAACTAACAGTTCTTCGGTTGCCTTGTAATGTAAATGGATGACTAGAACTGCTGCTACAAAAGAGACTGCGTCTGTAGGAAACAATAGTAAAGGACTCCGTTTTGTGATTGCTAGCACCACCACAGAGTAAAACGGATTTGGTGGTTACTGCGGGGGTGAGAGGACAAAGTTTATATAAATAGTACTAAGTATCGGTAGTGTGTAGTACTCCGTAAATATATATATGAGTGGTTTGGCGTTGAGTGATGGCTCAGTTGGCAGTGGCACTTGTCCATGTCGTTGTCATTTCCCACTGAGCTTTTGTAGAAGAAGGAAGATCGATTGCAAAATGTTCGCTCGTCAAGTGCTTATCGTGTGTCTCATCAAGTGTGTCCTGATTGCTATCATTGTGCCTTTGTCCCTGCAAAGTGTCGACTATTCTCAACCAGACTATGCACCAGCAGTGGATACAAACGTGTATGTGGATGAAGACAACGCCATCCCGACGGAAATTCAACCGAATAGCTCAGAAGGGTTAGTTTTAGTTTATGAAATATTTAGATATAGGTGAGTAGTCCTCAAGTAAAAATCGACAAAAAGACTCCAATGTCACGTCGAACCATTTTTACAAGTAGAAAATGTTTTCATATTTCGTTTCTGTCTTTGTTAAAATAAAGTACGATTGTAATTTCTAATCTGGTTTAGAAATGAGCCTGGAGTACCAGATGATGACAGCCCACCAGTACCTCTTCCGGTGACTGAAAATGAGGTGACTGATGAATCTGCCCCAGCCCCCTTGGAAGAAACACCAAATGGAAATGGGTAAAAAACACTCCAATATTTTTGTAGATAGAAGGGGGTTGCAATTTTTCTTGTTTCATTGTTTCATGATATTGCATTTAGGGGAACGGTGGATGCTGCTTCGGATTCGGATATCATTGTTGTCCAACACATAGACGAACCGGTAATAAATTTGTGCCATATTCAGGTTCAAATTTTATAAAGTTTATATTATCTTTCATTTTTCATTTAAGTCAAATATTTGTAAATATTTATGATCCACAAAATGTGGAGAACGTTCCATATTAATTATTACTAATTCAGTCCTTCCGTACTTTGTTCGACAAAATGAAAGTAAAATGAACGGATCATGTTTTATGCTTAAGAACATTTTTATCGTCCGGTTGTACTTTACGCAAAATCAATCTGAAAATTATTTTGTCAGAATTTTCGACATTACGGCTGTCACGGAAGAATTTCACGAGTTAGGGTTGGTCTGATTCTGATTTGTTATTTTCAATTATTAATTCTTTCATTTCTTGACTTACAACCACAACCTATCAGCAATATTATCTGAGAACCAGCGTTATAATGGCATAATTATTTTTACATGCCTGGAATATCATGCTTGTCAAGATTCCTTTAATATACTTCTATTTTTGTAAGCACAACCGGATTGTAAAATTATGTTTGCTTCAATTGTACTAAATAATGCATGGATTCATGGCATTTGTGATAATTTTTGTTTTCATTTATATATTTTAGGTAACAACACCAGAGAGTAAGACTGATGAGACTGATGGTGATGATGATGACAAGAAGGAGAGTGAAACTGAAGCTACAGATGTAGACGAACCTGCTAGTGAAGCTGTAACGGAAGCGTAATTACTTTTTGACCTTGAACTAGTTATATGATTTATTATAGTTTGTAATGGAAGAGTAAGTTGAATATAGTTGCAGCAATGTATCCAAATATTCTTTTGTCATTGATATGAATGTCTATGTGCGCACATTTCTGATCCGCAGTTCAACGGGGGATTCGGATGACACTGATGATGATGATAATAAAGGTGATAAAGACGATGATGACAAAGATGGGGACAACGATGGCGACAACGATGGCGACAACGAAGATGATAAAGACGACAGCAGTAGTAAAAGTGAAAGCAGTAGCAGTAGCTGTGTAGACTCTACTGGAGAGTTCAAAGAATCTCTGTCTCAAGTCGTGGATAAAATGGAGCAACTTTTCGCCACGATAAATAATATAAATGACAGCATTGAGAGAATGGAAACTCTTGTAAGAAATGACAAAATTTTTTCCAAGTTAAGTGAATTACGAATAAGAAAAACTAAATGATTTTTGTTTTCTAGGTTCAAAGTACTATAGTTGATGAAAGGATCTACAAATGTATCTCGGCCATAAATAATGGCAATCAGACTCAAGCGCTAAAATACTGGAAACAAATACTTCGCTACCAAACAAACTCAAACAAAAAGTCTTCAATTCTTAAGCAAATAATTAAAGATGCATACCTTGGGAAAGAGGAGAACATTCTGCAAATTTTAAAGTTTATTGACTCTACTCAAGAATACTACGGTTATGAAACTCTGTTTAGACAAATGGAATCTTTCAATCAGGTATACCATCACAAACTCATTTTCTCACTCGCCAACTACATCATCAAAGGTTGCGGAAGAAGCTCAGAATTGTTCCAACTTATGCCAACAGCCGTCCAATCGGTCAATTCTCAGTTTTTCACGCTCCAAAGTAAATACAACAAAGGTTACTTGTACTATGCCAAGCGCTGCGTCGCAAAACATTACTATTATTGTTTGGACGTCCTGACCAAGAGAATCGATAAAACTGAAATGGAGTCGCTTGATCCGGAAGAGAAGAAACGATACCACTGGAAGCTGAATGCAACGGACGATTCTGTCACAAAATTCTTTATTCTCTACCAAAACAAATATTGGTCTTATCGACTTCAGGATGTCAACAATTCTCCAAGGTTCAAAATGGTCGAAACTGGAAATACCTTTGAAACTGAGTTGGCTCATTTCCAGTTGGAATTGAACACAAATGATGAAATTGCGATTCAAGTTCGGGACACGGATATTTATTTAGAAGGGGAAGAGATTCGTTCTGACAACACATCTGAAGTTCTTCTCCACTCTTTTCATAAAAGTGATAGTATCCCCGTGTCCGATAGAATTTATTGGTATGTGAAACCAATCGACGACGTCATTACCGATGGGGATTTAGCAGATAATGATAATTGTAAGGTTGTTAGCAATGGTAATGGAGTGCGATGAGAAGGCGTACGCAACTCCTTCACAAAGTTCATGTTATTTATACAAAAATAATAGTAGTCATATGTTAATTACACCATTAGTAGATACTTTCAGAAAATACTTCTTGTTCCTACCTAAGAACATTGGTGCGTAGAGATGGCATTAACATTGCGCTAAAAGATGTATAATATCATTAGTAAACTTACGCTATGGTGTTGATTGACAATTTGCAACTGGGTCGAAGGTGGGAATGTGCTATAACTGCCACTCAATAATATGTTATTATAAAATATAACTTTAAATATATACTTTATTTAATTAGAGCGATGCAACTTTTGATATGTAATAATAAAACTCGCCTCTCGCTGTGAACTTAGGTTAGCTTCATACACGAGTAAATTAATTAAGGAGCTTTAGTGTCTTATTAAAGAGCTTAGTCTTTAAGTCAAATACTTGTATGATTTATTTATAATAATTATTACACGCTACATACAATGGCTAAATGTTGTCTTTAGTCATGCTTGGCGATGATCATATTTACTGATTGTTATAAAAAATACTTTAAAATAAATAAATGCATTCGATTATTTATGTAATTAATTATTGCATAGTAGAATCATTAGTACGCCATTAATTAGACTCTGAAGTCTAGACACATCTGCACTTGTTTAACCTGCATTTTTGTATTATCATAAATTATTAATGTTCGCATTGTATCCAATACAATAAAAACAACATACAAGACGAAGCACAAGACATTTTAGGAACCTTGTAAAGACATAAATCACGCAATTAACGTATGTTGCGTCCATTTAATCACAATTGCTCGTTCATTCATTCATAAGTCTTCATAACTGTCCGACACTGTCCAAAAACAGTATCGGATTCGTGAACTACAAAGCACAGTAAATTAGCGAAATCGGCTAAAGCATATTTGTAAGTTTCCAATGTTGCTAAAATGTATGTTTGGAACTGGGTTGTGTTCTGAGTGCTTTTTTACGTGGGTGTCTCACAATTCACATTCGCAATATTTGCAGTTGAAATATTTCTCAAAGTCTGATAGTCTCATCCTGTCTCACTCATAATTTCATAAGACCATGAGTCATATGAATCATATGAATCATGAATGTCATGTCGATTCCATTATTACATCTTTCCATGTCCAGGTCGTGTGGTCATGTCTCATCTCATATTTCACATTGCTGTTGCCGGTGTTGCCTGCCTTTTTTGTGTGTGAGACTTGAGTGAGAGAGAGTACATTGTACATGCGTGACCCTCATGCCTGCATGAGACTATGATGACAATGATGAGACTGGAGAGTTGATTGAGGTTGAGAGAGATGAGATTGAGATGAGACTGACATGACGTCCGTGAGACTGAAAGAACGACTGACTAAAGAAGAGAGAATTTTACACGTTACATTTGAAATTGAATTTGAGCTGGCAGAGACATGCGGGGAGGAAAGCCTAACTAATAGAAAGTAATCTCCCGCATGTCGATCAAAAAGCAAAAGCAATGCGATGTGCAGTTGACACAACACAGAACACTCCACACCACTCACATTCAGTTTACCGGCTGGACTGTGGACTTCTTTTTGGCATTGCAATCTGTCACTATCGATTTACTGCTTCAAAGTTGGAATACAAAACTGAAAAACTGTAAAAATGAATAGAAAAGATTCTTACCGAAAAGATAGTTTTGGTCGAGACGACCGAATTTATGAGGACGAATATGGCTATAGTGAGCAGGTATGTTTTACGGTTTAACCTTTTGCAACTTACTTCTTGTTTCAGCAGTAAAGAAATTATAAATACTAATTAGTGGTTAGTTTTTAGTGTAAATGGGATTAATAATCCACAATAGTTGTACAATGGTTAATGTTGATTGTACAGGCAAATTAAGTTGGTGATTTCACTGCTTAGCTATCAGCTATTACTTATGTTGTATGTACAATGTATGATCATGATGTAGTAGATTATTACATATTTAATTAATCAACCATTGTTTTTTACGATTGTTATTGTCATTATGTTTACAAAATTACCAACTTACACAAATTTCATTTTTATGTGGAATATTACAGGTAATACACACAGAACTGGTTTACCTTGTTTATAATATTCAATTTACCTAGTTCATAGTTATAGAATTAGTTGTTTTACTGAATATGTATTTACACTTGAAATGAATTATATAATACCATACAATTGATACAATGTATAATCCTGAAATGTTAATTTAATGAGTTAATGAGTTATATAGCTAATTAGTGGTAACCACTTAACTTTATGTAGATATAACTCTTCAATCGATTAATAATATGAATGAATAATGTGTTGTATTTTACGTTCTTAATGGTAGTTTTTTTCAACGAAGTATTAATATATAATTAAATGTGTTTTGTAGGGCTACGGAGGTGACTTCGGTAAAGACGACTACTATGACGCTCGCCGTCCATCCCAATCTTATCAGTATCCTGATGCCGTGGCAAAGTTTATTATTCATCTGTACAAAGCGATTAATAATCGGGATGTAGCTGAAATCGAAAACTTGTACGAAATTCGTTTTCCACAGTTGACAAAAGATTACTTCAAGGAAGAAAAGTGGCCTTATGATGTGGGTCATCTTGTGGAAGACCCATTGGTAAATAATATCAATATATCATACAAATAACATTTTTTCTTTTTATATTATGCTACAGACTTCCTTTGCATGTACAATTTTGAAGAATCTAATATAAATAAATTCCAATTGCCATAAAGTTTATTAATTATTACAATTATTTTCTCTAGTTCGTGACCCTGTATCGTGAATTGTATTTCCGCCACATTTATGCAACCCTGCCTAACTCGCTAACATTTAGTGATAGGTGCAATTCATATTCGAACTACTGCGAGCTGTTCAACATGATTCTGAGTAAGTGAAAATTCTTGACGATAAACAAATGTTATTACGATGAAACAATAATATTTCATTCTCTATAAAAAAGTTGTATAATACATTTCTTACACAGCTTCCCCAGAACCAATTGACCTGACACTTACCAATCAGTGGCTCTGGGAAATCATCGATGAATTTGTGTACCAGTTTCAATCGTTTTCTCAATTCCGACGTTCTCCAAAACTGAACGCGGAAGAAATCAGCTACATCAAAGACCACAACTACATATGGAGCGTTCTTAGTGTACTCAACGTGTTGTACTCTCTTATAGAAAAGTCAAATATCAATTTGCAGCTGAAAGTAAGTAGTTGTGTTTAACTTTATTGAATTTTACCTATGTTTCACAGCTAATAAATAATGAATTATGATTACAACAACCTGTAATATATTATTGTCTATGTAGGCTTACTTCAATGGAGAGAATGCTGAATTAGTAGCTGGAGAATTCGGGAAAAGCCCCTTGTACAAGATGTTGGGCTATTTCAGTTTGATTGCTTTGCTTCGAGTGCATTCAATGTTGGGTGACTACCATTTGGCCGTCAAAGTCCTGGAGAACATCGATCTGCATAAAAATGTAATTGACTTTACCTTATTCATTGTATTTTATTATGCTCTTTGATGTGCAAATAATATTTGATTTTTTTTGTAATTACTTCTTAGACAATGTACTGTAATGTACCGGCATGTCAGATCACAACGTATTACTACGTGGGATTCGCTTATGTTATGATGCGGCGATATGCAGATGCCATTCGAACTTACACCAATTCGTTGTTGTACATGCAGAGAATGAGACAAATGTTTCAAGCAAAGTCGTATCAGAATGATCAGGTTTGTTTTACTGACAAAATTATATTATTAACTTTAAATGACTTTAATAAATATGTAAGTACGCAATCAATTGTACTAATTCATTATTTGCTATGAAAAACCAGGTGAACAAGCAGACCGAACAAATGTACACCATGTTGGCAGTTTGCTTAGTTTTGCACCCACAATCAATTGATGAATCTATCAATTCTACTTTACAAGATCGAAAATACTCTGAGAAAATTGCTAGAATGCAAGCGGGAGATTTGAAGGTTTTTATATAGTTTAAATCATCACGAGTGGAATAGTTTCACGATCCTGCGAACGACGTTTGGAGGACGTAAGGCCTCGGGAGGGGGAAAGGAGGTTGGAGGGAGGACGCAAAGAGGCAAAAAAGGTATATTACAGCGACCTGTAATAATAGTCCTGCAGTCCCTCCGACCGACAGTCGGCTCGGAGGACACTTGGAAACTATTCCACCCGTTTAAATGATCATTTCATTGATTTTAAATGAACAATCTGAGGAGGCTTGTAATGGCGTTTTTGTAACATCTAAATCTGTAACCCTAAATGGCTTTAATTTAGGAATTCGAAAATTGCTTCATATTTGCTTGTCCCAAATTTTTATCACCTGTTCCTCCAGCTTTGGATGCACCACCAGATCCAAATCAAGAGCCCCTTCAGATTCAGAAAACAATATTTTTGCAAGAGGTCGCTCAGCAGATTTATTTGCCTACAGTGAGAAGGTACTACTTACTACTTTGACTTGTATTATGTCAAAAACATTTCACTTGAGAATGCATTATGCCCTACATTTACTAATATTACAATTTCTATGTTTTAGTTTCTTGAAGCTGTACACAACTATGCCGATTTCCAAGTTAGCTGGATTTATGGAAACCGATACGACTGCCCTTATGGAATGTCTGCTTTGTTTCAAGCATAAAATGCACAATGTTGTTTGGACCAAGGGAATTTCATCTTTAGACGGAGAATTTCAGGCGGGATCTGAGGTACGCATTTTTTCTAATATTTATCGCACATTTTTTACTTCGTAGTGTCATTTTTTAAATAAATTATGATGTGTAGATAATAATAGGTATGTATAATTATATTTGCAACGATTTTGATTTCCAAAGGTCGACTTTTACATCGATAAAGATATGGTTCACATAGCTGACACGAAGGTTGGGCGAAGATATGGCGATTATTTCATCCGTCATATTCACATCATGGAAGAACTTCACCGTGTTTTAAAAGGACTCAAGTTCTAATTTTTGCTTAATGTTTTTCTTATCTTCCAACTAATGGTAGTCAGTTTTGACAAGATAGAAATGCAGATAATTTGTAAACTTAATTCATGGATAAATTATTATTTCTATCCTGCTAATAATGATTGAATGAAAAATAAAAGGTAATTTAGTTTAAAATATTACACGTGTAAGTTTTTACTTGTAAAGTATGAATTGATTAAAAATCTTATGAGTATTATAGATCACCTAAGATTCACCCATGATTTTTGCTGTCTGTATTTATTATGGTTACAGTTACAATGTTTAAAACCCGGTATTTACATTAAATAATTGGAGTTATGTAATGTACCTAAATTTAGGTATTTTGCACCTAAATCTTAATTTTGAATTGTGAATAATTAAGTCGTCCAAAGTACTTTGTACTGATTTTTGATTGGTAATAGAACTGTTATCCATGAATTATTAAATAAGATTAAATGTGGATTTTATTTTGGACATTATTATATTTACTTTTTAATTCATGAAACGGCAGAGACTTAAATTGCTTCATGTGTGGTAGGTTTCCCGAAATAGATTATTACATTGCGGCAATAGTAATTATAGCTGGAGTAAATGCAGATGGGGCAATCCTAAATCTAAAGGTAGGAATAAAACGCTAATATTTTCGTATTAGCATTATGTCCATCTGTAAACTACAATAATTATCGTTTTAGGGCATCTGTTTAGCTGCTGGGTGTCTAAACCAATAGATTGCTCTAAAAGAAGCTCGTCCGTCATGAAAGTATTATTCTGGTTTTACGGATGTGACAGTGATATTGATTGAAGAATTATGATACGAGATTAGTCTGTTGTGCATCTGATAATGAGGAGGTCTGAAACAGTTCAAATAAGAATTGATGTCAGTATGTCACGATTCAGTCTATTCTGCTCATATTCATCGTTAGCCAAAACATACTGCCAATTTCCCGTTTTTCATTCTACATTTAACAATCCAATTTCCATTGTAGTCTCTCCTTCCATCCCAACAAAATAAATGGAAAACAATAGTGCTCGACTTTTTATCCTTTATGCAGTATGTAGTTCCATTTTTATTTCGGCCGATGAAACGGGACCGGGTTCCAGAACGTTACTCGATACCGATACGGATACAAAACACTTAGATACAAATTTATTTAATATCTCAATCCCAAGAGTACCCAGAGAGGATGCCAATGAAAAGGTAACTCAAAATTTAATATTGGATATTTGGTATAATTGTTATTTTTCAAACTTACAATGTGTATGCAATTTTAATTAATTTGCTGCACTTAATTTGCAGAACGAATCTCTGATTACATTTCTACAACGAGTGGTTAAGAATCATGGAGACAAGAAAGTAGCCGCATCTATTTATGAGTTAGCTCAAAAGAGTATGTATGACCTTTTGTGGATGTTAGCAGGGGATTTGGATGCTTGGCTTGTGTATGACTTGTACAAAGTATATTCATATGCTCAGGCAGACCAAGATGTTCTTTTGGTCTTTGAACGGTTTCGTACCGGAAATGTGGACAGAAGCATTGTGCCAGTAGTGTTTGAGTTGGACAGGAAATATAATCAGTTTGCATGGTGGCAGAGAGTTCGCACTCGGATGTTGGTAAACACGGAGAAATATATTGCAGGGACATTGGATACAAGCCAGGTGAAGGATCCGGAAACAACATTCGGACAAATTGCTCAAATCGCTAATGCGAATAAGGCCAATAAGGACAGAGAAGATGAGGAAGAGGAAGATGATTTATTGGCATTTCTAAACCAAATAAGGGATTAAAAATTGTACCCGTCTATTTATTATTAATTTATTAAAGATGCTGTTAATAAACTAAATGTAGTCAATTTTCAATCTCACAATTTAATGCATTTCTCTCGTGAAAGTGCAAATATTTTAAATCATCAGCAAGAAATGATGCAAATGATGACAATAAATAAAGCAACAAAAACTGATTGCGGTTAAATTGGGAATACATGCAAAAGTTGATATTAGTGTGTAGTATGCATAATTAATAATTAATTAAGTAGAATTCGCTGGAGTATCTTTCAATTATGATCATTCATATAAATAATTTGACTGTACTATGATATCGTAATGTCGGCACAACCTCTGAAAGTTTCTTGAGGACCGCAACCTACTTCAAACGTTCCGTCCCCACAATCACCCCAATTGTTACCTGTATAAAGTACACTGGTAATTATGGCAGACCACCAAACAAAATGAAATAAGTACACCGTAGAATCATTGTAAAGTAGAAAAAGGAAAGTTTTAGCAGCTGCAGAGCGTTTGAGGTATACATTTATTATGCAATTGTACACCTTAACTTCGGAAGTACAAAGCTTGCATAAACTTAGACGACTTTAATTACCTGTGCGGTAATGCCATTGAAGAACGCATCTGGAACATTTGAGATTTGGGGGTAATCTGACTGTGGTGTTGTAAAAACCGGATGGGTAAGCAACGGGTAATTTGTATCCAGATCCGTCCGCAAGTTCTAATCGATTCTCGTCAAAGCAGCTCTGAGTCTCTCGTTCAAATGAATTGTTTCGTCCACAGATTCGGTACTCAAAATGACCACGGTGACTTTTAGTGAGGAATACGTCAATGGGTACCACCTACCATATTCAGAAGAAAATGATTCAACTTTTCAATTATTTCCAGATTCATTGCTTTGATGAAATAAATCATAATTTCTATAAAATGAGTCACCTGTCCAACTGTATAATTTCTAACCAGAATTCCTCGTCCGAATGTTCCACCGTCTTCATTTGCTCTGGGAATAAGGTCTTTGTAATTGTCTCCACACTCACCGCATTTTCCACCGTTCTGATCATGTTGAGTAGTCATTCCTCCGCAATACAATCCGTCGTCATCGTCGTTCCTTGGAGGTTCCAAATATTCGAATTCTGGAAATCGCCAAATGGAACTCCGATTTGGAGGGTCCATCATTCGTCCATGACCAGCAACAAAATTGTTTCCCGTTAAACCGATTAAGACCAAATACAGACAGAATAAAGCTCCTCGGTGCATTTGCAGCATCTTTGTATCAATATGAGATCAGTCAAAAGTGAAAGATAAAGTCTCGTTAGTTAGTCGGTTAGTGGGTCTAACCACGATGAAGTCTGCTAGTGATACTTCTGCATTTAAATGGATTACTACACAATAACTGCCTTGGATCTAGCATTTTATAGTACCATGCAGGAACTGTATGTGTTGTATTTAATTGCGTCTTGATTAGTTTAATCATGCTAATTCCAATCCATATATGCATTTCCTACTCGTATTTTCCATTATAGTTCCAGTGAAAACATTAGCTCGCATTACGATAGCTGCATACTAGACTTGGGAACGGGTCGGGTTCGGGTCGGGTAAACCCGAACCCGACCCGAAATTTACGGGTTCG
>JABASD010002158.1:0-29633 GCA_019776165.1 Pogonognathellus flavescens
AGGTATCATTAGCTAAAACGGAGGAAATTGTAATAATTTCAATAGGCAAAATAATATTTAATAGCAGAATCAAGATAAATAGGTAAATTAATATTAAATAGGTAAAAGTAATAATTTTTAGAGGCAAAAGCAATTTAAAGTAGGGCCCGAAAAATACAAGCCATAATATATAGCCAGAGATGCTAGAAATGTAGATAATGGTTCAAGTTCATATCTGCGTAGAGCAATAAGATGAGGGAAAAAGTAGAAGAATGTTTATGAAGTTCGGAATCGGAAACTACGATGGGAAAGTCTCATCGTTTTTTATGGAAAGCGGCACGTGTACGAATGGAAATGCTAAGTAGAAATACAGAGCTGCAAGATACGAATAAGTAGTTTTTGACAGCACAGCGGTTCAGCTTAATGCTACGCTTCCTGAATTAGTAGTGTAGGCTTTCTACAAAAATGCTGAGTTCAAGATTCAAATGAGCACAATCTGAACTCACTCAGCTGATTACTTACTAACTTATTATTACAGCCACTTTGTAATACTCTTCCATATACGATGACAAAGATCAACGGAAAAAAGTTCATTGGTTTTACTCCTACACTGTTCTACTGCAAGCTGAATCTGAAAGTAAACTGACTACTATACGTATTATTTTCTAGGCAAAGCTTTGTTTAACATGAAACTCCTTTAGGTACTAAAATGAGCATCACAAAGCAAACAGATAATGCGTAAAAAGTTACTGTGGTAAAATTGCAACCTATAAAGGAAATAAAATCTTTCCTTTTTGCGTATATAATAGGTAACTTATAATTAACATGTGTTCTGCTCGTAGTTCCTCCTGTAACGAATTACTGTTACTCGTGCGTAGTATAATAGTAGCTAAGTAGTAGTTAGGTTTGTACTAATGGTAATTAGTAGGTAGGCATTGCTTTTCTAGGTATAATGTAGTAATACCTTATATACTTACATTTTTGTCCCTTTCACTAAACAAAATTTTCTGGGGAAAGTTAAATATAAATGACATTTGCCGTAAAAACTGGGTCAATTAGGTAAAGCATCTTGTCGTGAAAAGTTTAACAGACGTAAGTTTCCAAGTTATTCATTTAGAAACAGCTGGTGTACCGGAAAACTCTAAAATACATCTCTTGAGAAACAAGAAAAATGTAACTGAACTTTCTTCGTACAACTACTATAGGTATACACAGCAAACAAAGGGAAAGAAAATATTTAAATCTCACTGGCAAATATTGCATTTCTAAAGTGAAAGATCATAATAATTATACTATTGTATACTATCTACGTATAGGTATGCCAGTTCAGTTTAGCAGTTCTGTGTTCTATGAACAATTATTAGCAGTTGCTAGTTGCTACAGCTAGTATTCTATATATAGTTGAATATCATTAGTACAACTTTGTGTGTAATTAACGCGCACACATGGGAGCTTCTACAGTTTCACAGATACAATACAGAGCAAAAAATTGTATTTATAATGAACAACAAATCGTTGGAGACATAATTGATCGATTAAACGAAACCTACCTTGGTTAAGGTTGAAGTTTGATCGCAATTTTGCGAATGAAGACTCTCAAAAGTAATTATGAAGGAAGAGTCGAAATAAGCAAAATAACCATCTTTCTTTTCTGGAATCGTATAATCATTCTGATTTATATGCCACTGAAGCCGATGGCCCAATTTTGGTTTATGTGAAACTAGTTAGCTAAAGAGTACATGAAAGAACATGCAAGCAAGTTTTTAAGTTTATGCAACATAAAATTGATAAAACAGTTCAATTTATATTAACTCGATCTGTTCATTAATTTGAGATTTTTAATGGATTGCATACAGTCAGTATTCCCGTGTATGAAAAGTATGCATTGCATGTGTGTTTAACTTGCACAACATTCATGAAACCACGCACGGTACATTCGTATATTATTTAACGAAGCTCATGTTTAGCTTACCATCATGGTAGTGATACATTTTCAATTGGTGATGTTTACATTTTGCTGTTAGCTTTATTTCTTTTCTACTAATTGTATAGTCTTTGAAGAATTGAAGAATGATGTGTTTGAAACACGCTGGTAAAAAGTCATGTTCGTGTCTATGCTGGTGATCGCTAGTTAAGCTACTGTCTGTAGCCATCCACATACAAGGCGATGCAATTTATCTCACTGTTATTTCAATATTTACCACAGCAACATCGTTATATTGCTAGTGAGATCTCTAATCTAATGCATAAAGCCATATTATATTAACAGTAATAATTGACCCATTTTTATGCATCACCATTCTATAGAATACTTTCTTCTTTATGTATCGGTTTCTTCTCCAATTTAATTAGTAATTAATATTCTTTGTAGCACTTTCTGAATTCAGATTTCTTTAGAATATATGGATTTCATACGTGATTTCGACATTCTTTCTCTCTTCTATAATTATTGATGCAAAAAATTCATAACGAACGAAAATACTTGGACTCGCCCAATTGAAAATAATCAAAAAACTCACTTGAACATAATGGAAAAGGCCGGGTAAGATTCTTACACATGAGAGAGAGAGAGTTAATCAAAAGCTGATTTCCAGTGTAATATACATTCAATAGCAATGAGTAGATAATAATTTATGACACATAAAGGTTGAAAGCAAAAACACCACAAGAGTATCGATCGCGTAGTGAGCCCAGATCATCAACTGAAAGTAGAGAATCTCGAAACTCCAAAAATAGAACTCGTTCATGTAACCCATCAAGAAAGTCTGGACAATCTACAGACGCTAATTCATACGGTGGCAGTAATTCCTCATCTTCTCAAAGTAAATCAATTTATCTGCCTAATCAAATCAGTTCATCCTGCACAGATTCGTGTAGTGATCACAAAGTCCTTAGCTCATCCCACCATATCCAATTACCAATTAATGAGCCATCAAATACAAATATTGAAGTCCCCTTACGTAAAAATGTAATAAGGATCTCGCGAAAATCTTTCGGTAATAAATGTGTTTTACAAGAAATATACGATGTATCTACAAAACAAGACGAGAAGGATATTCCAGATGTAAAAAGGAAAAGGTCACCCAGTGCTAAAACCAAATCGTCGAAAACTAGTATCATAAATTCTTCAGATTCACTTTCTGGTAACAAAAAGCCAGAAAGTCAAGGGAGGAATGGAGCAAATACTTCTAGCAATGGTAATAACAATACTCTTTGCCATTGTACACATCCTTCAATATCTTCTAAGCTGGGAAGTCACACCAAAAACTCAGACAGCAATAATCGCATTAGATCATCCAGTCAGAATTCACATAGAACTTCAAGGTCTAGGTCCGTGAGCATTGGTAGAACGAAACAAGTTTCATTCAGTCCTTCATGTGAAACTTCAGGGCCAAATTCCAGACAATCCAGCAGAGATTTTGTTAACGACCGTGGATTAGAAAAAGGCGTACTAAGTGGTGCATCTAGCAGCAGTAATACAATGACTTCCAAATTGTCTCAATTTCTAAATTATATCAAAGTATTCCGTTCGTCATCTCCAGCAGCCCCGCAGCGTCGTGTGGGATACGAATATCTGATGACATATGTAGATGTAAGTAATTGCACAAAGAAAGTTATTCAGACTGTTATACTACGTAGGTATTTCATTTTAAGGTCTTAATTATCTTCTGTATGGTAAAGAAAAAGAATATCTCAAAGCTAACGAGTTTATATATAGCTGTAGTCTGACTAATGACATGTATTATTCCCTTACGTATTTGACAGGACTCAGTGTACGAACATATATTCAGTTATCTCACACATGAGGAACTACAGCAATGTAGTTACGTGTGCAAATTGTGGATGAAAATTGTAATGCCAAAATTAGGAGGAATCGTGTATTTTAATGGCAAAACTTTCCTTTGGTCTTCCGAGAGTCGTAGTAAAAAACGCATCGAGAAGTTTCTCAGACGAATTCGTTACAATGAAGAAAAATTTCGTCATCCGTGTAAAATTAAATTCGTGAATGTTAAGAACGATCAAATGAAATATCTGATTGATACAGAATATTCCGATAGCTTACGGATGTCTGTTCGTAATATGACTCACATAAATTTTAACAACTGTCGCATCAAATGGAGTACACTTGTAGATCTGTTGCTACACTTTGAAAATCTGAAAGTTCTAACTGACGAAAATAGTTATCACTACAGTTTTCAAAATCGTCTGTTCCGATTGGCTGAAACTCAAACTCACATATCAAAAGCAGTGGGAAGAAATATATTCCATGAAAATGGTCTTACGAAAGTAAAAAATATTAAAATCACTCGGAAAACCTTTGATCAAGAATTCATCAATTATATTTTACTGCTCCGAGCAACTATTCATAATTTACACGAGTTCTCATTAGTAATCATTGGACCATGTGAGAAGAGTTGTAAGAATCCTCTGTTTGAGGCTGCAAATGAAAGAGACATGACAGAATTCACTATTAATTTAAGGTTATTTCTAATCAGTCAAGGAAGACACTTGAGAAAAATCTTTTTTAAATGGAGCAGCGAAATGTACACAGATTTGTTCGCTAAGTGTATGGAAACTTTAAAGCTTCCAAATCACTTTTATGCTTTGTCTGAGCTGACTTTGACATTTGATAGGAAATCAATGAAAATGCCCAAAAACTTAGATATCTTAATGAACTTTCTAAAAATTCATTGTGCTAAGGCTTTGAGAATGTTCAGATGTTCTGTAATTGTGCTAGGAACTCATTGGAATGAAATGGTCGATCAAATGGAGACGCTAATAAAGCAAAAATCATTCACCACACATTTTGAATTAGGAGTTGAATTGTGTGATGGATTTGGTCAATCTGTGACGAAAGCAAATAAAAAGAATCTAGGACTGAGTTTATTTGTGGACTATTTAACACATGTGAACATTTACGTGGAAAACGAGAAAACATGTTCTATCAAAGAAATGATGCCCCAGGAGAGCACGAAACAATATTTGCGAGTAAAGAAATTCAATGTGAAGTTTGCGCCAGGAGGGAAATATCCGATCTTTAAGGATTTCAAAATGGACAGCATTGCACATAATTTCCCGAATTTACACGAACTATTTATACAAGATGAAATAGAAGGAAATAAAGAGCAAAGCTCTGGGGCAACTCTAGGCGATCCAGAGATTCAACTTATCTCCGCAGTACTAGTGAAACTAAGGGTGCTTCGCATATGGACCAATTTAGAAAGTTTGACAGATTACGGGATCACAGGAATTTGTCCGGAAGAGATTTATTCTCTACAGACAAAACGTACGCGTTCATCTAATGGTGTGGAACACGATCTAAGAAGTTCCTTTTCTAGCTTGTCAGGTTGGTATTTACTTTATGAAAAAGTTACAGCAAAATAATAACGAGAATGATCGATTCCACATTAGATATTCGAGAATTGTCTCTGAGGGGTGTTGGTAAAGGAGTAACAAGTATTTCAGCTCGCTTTGGATTTGAAAACTTGCCGAAATTGCAGTATTTAGAAATTATAGGAGCACATAAAGTACAAACCAAAATCTCAAAATAAAATCATTGTGTGCAAGGCATATTATGTAGTGTGTAGCTATATGTATACCCTCAAACTGCATTTTTTTCCTTACAGATTGGTAGATCGGGAAAAAAGGTCTTGCAAAAGAAATTAACATCCAATAATCCAGAATGTATTCTGAAATTGTACTCCTAGTTCTAGCTTGACATTCTGCTATAACTGGAATTTTATTTTGCCATGTAGAAATAGTATCTAGAGTTCAGGGAAATAAAGAATCAGCCTTTATTCAGATTTTTGTTCACACATCTTCAGATCACACAGATAACATTTCCACGGGGATTTGCTTGTTATTTTGTTATTCGTTACTTTCTTCATCCTTCTATTACTGAATCATACAAGTATCCTACTACCATACATTCAACAGAACTATTGTTAATATAAAGGACCAACCATCTATAAGACTCTAATAGTTGATTATTTACAAAGTACAACAATATTACTTATAAGAACACTGATAGGCTTTCAAAAATGTTAACTCCTTCAGTTGTATAGATAGTAGACTCCGGTTCGTCATTCAGATACCTTTAAATACTATACAATTTCGAAAATTATCAGAATATGAATTCATTATTTAAGCGCAATCATAAAGTTAGGGACAGTGAAGAGGATCTTGCATTAAAATTGACGTATGGATTGCAGACGAACAAAACTATGAAAACATTTTTCGCTCAACATATCTATGATCTTACTGTAAGAATTAAGTTTGTCGTATATGATCAAAAACATTCTCACTCGTCATAACTCTCAACTTTAATAGTATTTGAATAAATGTTTTTTTTAATAAAGGACGCATGTTTTGAAAATATATTCAGCTATCTTCGTGGCAAAGACTTAAAAAACTGTCGGTTCGTTTGCAGACTTTGGAGAGATTTCGTGGATGAATTAATAGGAGAAAAAACAAAGGTGGTATTTGATGGTATAGGATTCCAATCCTATTTCATGGAACTACCCAAGCTATTTTTTAGTTCGAAGTGCAATCATTACCTAAAAAAGTCTGACACTCAATTTGACTTGTGGTCGAACCTAAAAATGACTAATATTTACACAAATCAAATTAGGAACATTGTCGACCTAAAACTATCCAATAAGTTTCAGTCTGCTGTGTACCACATAACGGTTCTTGAACTAAAATCGTGCACTCTGACATGGTGTTGCGTTACAAATATCCTGAAGTCTTTCATCAGCCTAGAAAGTTTACTCTTGATCAAAAATACGTATTACTATCGGTCTCTAACTTTCGAAGACTTTTGGTGCATCGTAAATAGAGAAGATATGATCGATTCAAAGTACAGGAAGTTTTGGCCAAGTTTTTCCAAAGATGATGGAAAATACTGTCGGCATTTAAAAAATGTTTACATTGAAGAAACTCCGAATGAGTTTGTAAGCAACGATGTTGTTATACCAAGGAGAGGAACCGTGAAAGTCATGTCAATGCTTCGTAAACTGCGAATACGGTGTGAAAAATTGGAATTTAAACTGCAACTACAGAATGCACTCACAACAACAAGTGAACAAAACTTGACATGGCTAAAAATGACCAAATTCATTAGTACTTGTCCACTCAGAGTACTTCGCTTGACAGCTACAGAGACAAGCGACCGACTTTCATTTGACAGATTCATAATATTAACAGCGGGGCTATTCGCTCTATTTCCTGCCGTTTTCATAGAGGAGTTGTATTTATCTTTCCCTTATTTAAACGTGGAAACTCTCATAGCACAGGAATTTTTGGAATTCACCGATTTCTTAAATGCTATGCAAAAACTGAAAATTTTCTACATCGGGACATTCGTTTTCAAAGCGAGTTCTGCTGATTTAATTGAATCTCTTGAGCCAAAACAGAACAATTGCAAATTCCGAGTTGGAATTTTCATTTCGGACAAAGATGGTATTTCCAGTACAAAAGAAGCCGTGGAAATATTGAATTCGTCTTATTTTAAAAAGAGAATTGCTGCCATCGATATGCTGATTTACGACCAAACTGACCTTTCTGAACTAAAGCCATTACTGCCAGTGTCGTATGATTGGGATCAGAAATATGATTTTCGCGAACCTTTCATGCAAGTTAAATCATTCCAGCTAAAGTTTACCTCCGAAGTTGTCAGACCCAATTTCAAATCTTTTAATATTGATATCCTGACCATGCTTTTTCCTAACTTGACAATATTGGACTTATCCTGTGGCCCTTGTACTCAAACTGGGTACTATCATTTCATGGATAGCAAAACTGTTCAAAATTCAATCATCAGCGACTATGACTTGAGACTCATAATTCAGCACCTACTAAGATTGACAAAACTTTCCCTTTGGGCTAATCTCAAACAAGTTACTGACTTTGGAATTACGGGAAAAATGAATAAGATCTCTGATACATGTACTGTTGGTTATTCTTTCTCGCATTTAAAAGGTAAATTCATGCAAGATGAAAATCCTCATTGTAGTCAATGTAATTTAGTTCAGTGCATAATTCATCAAATAAGGCAAGCTTTACTTAACGTATTTAGTGAAAAAGAGAAAGAGAGATATTATATATTATTTGAGTAATCTTCATCAGGTTAAAATTGATTTCAAACATTTGGTTGATAGATTTGTGGTATATATCACTACGGGGTGTTGGAAAGTTTGTAACGGACCTTTCTGCATTCAATGGTTTCAATGACATGCCAAAGCTCAAGTACTTAGAAATCATTGGGAAGCATAAGGTACGTATAAATTCTGTAGCAGAATAACATGCGCATTTTATAATGAATGATTTATAATATTTGTGTTAGCTACTTAAGCAAAAAACATTTCATTACTACAACCCTGTCACTTCTAGATTTCCAGCGCTGGAAGGAAATATTTGAAAAACAAGACATTTTTCCGTTGCAGTCTATCTTTATATACATCTAAAAATCCAGATTCTGTAGACGATCTATGAAATTCACAATCATTAATTTTCGTATATTATCTGTAACAATAAATCATGAATAAATACCACCAAGGCAACTTTACCTTGGGATATAACACCTTTCAATGGAAACGACATCAAGATAACAGCACCAGTGCATAAAAGCACGCTTTATAATCTTTGCTTTTGAGATTAACTTTCACTCGAACAAATACACAGTACAAAGTTGCGTAGTTGCGTGGTTGTGTAAAGTTCGAAAATCATATTCGTCTTTTACTTATGGGATATAGAATATAGATGAAGAGGTTACAATGGTTTTATGTTTATGAAAACTGAAGTCCCCAATGGAATATTTAACAAAGTAAGTTTAAAATCCATATTACAGTTAACACAGATACACGGTGCCCTTTTGGAGAGAAGTACAAAGCTCACCATCAGAAGTGAGACAATTTTGCTCACCTTGTATTTCGCAGTTGCGCAGGTATTCAGAGACTTTAAGTTAAGATTTACTTTTTGAAACAGTTAAAAAATTCAGTCACTACTTCTGAAAACTGCAGAAAGCATAAAATTCATATACAACAAAAGTAACTACACTTCAGCTTTTCAAGTAGCTATTGCGTTCCCGAATATCTGTTATATATACAGACAGACACTTGCAACTACTTATGAGTGGTATAAAGTAAACTATTATTTACGAGCTTTATGAACTCATTTGTGACAGATTTTTGGCTTCCCTGGATCCAGATTACTGGGAAACTTATGAACATACATACGATGAAAATTGCCGTGAGGTTACTACTATTTGCTCAGAAGAAAATTTTAAGAGATTACACGTAAATAAGCTGTCTGAAAATTTTCATTTGCTAGTGTTGTTATACAAAACGAATGTTAATCAGTTCCACCATTTTGTTTACTACAGGAGAAAGAGTGCAAGAAGATCTTTAACTATTTAAGTTTGGATGATGTGAAAAACTGTCGCGTGGTATGCTCGTATTGGAATGAGATTATTGTAAATAGTATTTTCAAAACAAAAACGTGTTTCATTCTCGACGGAGAAAGGTTTAAATGGAGATTTTATACTTCGAGAAATGAAGACTTGAAATATGTCTCAACTTCAAAATTCAGTATCTGGACGTCCATGAGAGTCCGAAAGGTTTCAACAGGCCATCTGAAGTTTTTGATCGCTAATTATGAGTTTTTAAACGCTTTAAAACATATTTCACATGTACAACTCGTTGAATGCTGTTTTGAATGGAACATTCTGATAAAATTCTTGCTGTGTTTTGAAAATCTTGAAAGCTTCGAAGATATTAAAGGACAATACTACACATCTCAACCATTTGTGACGCAAGTGACCAATTGGTTACGTAAAGTCTACTCTGGGTCTATTGGTGATACATGTAATACACTGGGCAGTGGCTTTCCTGAAAAACAAAATGCACTTAGGAAATTAAAAGATATTGTCATAATCGAGCCTGAAAATAGTCCTTCTGTGACTGAAGATATGATAAAAATTTTGAATTCAGCAACAGGAGCTACAGATCAAGTAAAATTAGAAGTTGGTAAATTCACTGGTATGATTGACTGTCCGCAAAGGCAGACGGAATATTGGACTAACGTGCTTCATTACTTAAGAATGAAAGATATCAAAAAGCTCAAGATTTTATCCAGCGATGCAGTCCACATTGGATTTTCCAACAGGTTTTTAAAGTATTTCTCACATTGGCAAGGTGTACCAGGGAGTTCTTTCTCGAAATTAACAAATCTAGAGATAGATATTAAACCGATACAGTTGTGGACAACCTTTCAAGACCAATTTATTCCTTTTATACGAACCTTAAAAAATCTGCAGATTTTGTCCCTAAAAATGATAACGATGAGAGAAAGTCAGCAGCATCTTGTGGTTAATCTATCTAATGCTATTCCTCAGAATTGTGTGCTAAAGTTGGGAATCACCGTTGATGACTATGGGGGTTTAATTGCTGCACATCAGATACAATTAGCAATGTTACAGAAGTTATATTTCAATTCTTTGGTTTCTCTGCACATACTTATTATGACGGATTCTATCGTTGAGGCTAGCGAACTTCTTCCTGCAGTCCCTGGGAATCATTTCAATTATCAGTACGTCAAAGATCTCACTGTAACCAAGAAATTCACAACTTGCAGCAGTTTTTACACGTACAATATTGATGCTGTCGTTCGTACGTTTCCTAATTTGACACAATTATGTATTTTTGACGAACATTCTACCACAAGCCAACAATCTGGTGCCTTGATTGTGGATGATGATATTCAACTCATTGTTAAAAACCTAAGCAAACTCGAAAAACTCATGCTGACAGCAAATATGATTTTTTTATCGGATGCTGGGATGACTGGACAGAGTAAAACAGTCTACAGAAAGAAGAATCAATGGAACAAGAAAACCGAAAAAAGTCGAGGGCAACATAAGATTTACTCCTTCTCGAATTTACGAAGTAAACGCGAATATAAATATGCATGCATGAAAAATCTGAAACATTCTGTGTCTAACTTATATTTTCGGTATTGTAGACATAAAGCACATTTCCTTAGATGGACTTGGCAGTCTCATTACGGATAACACAGCATACCACGCTTTTAATGGTACTCAAAGATCTTTGCAACTTTTGAGACTAACAGGGGAGCACAAGGTTTGCTATGGATTCATATACGATAATCTAAAGTTCAATTTACACTATCGTGTACTTACATAACAAATCAATGCTACATTTTCTAATAAGCTGTACATACATATTATATTAATTCGTAGATCAGTGAAACAGGAAAAAGCTATCTACATGCAAATTTTTCCAAATTGGACAATTGCACAGTAGTTCTTTGATGATTCCCCACCACTCTGCAACTTTCGTTGGCTTGTTCCAACTTATAAATTGTCCAGTTCCAAAATACTCCAGTAATAAAATTTTTCTTCGTTACCTAATCATATTTAATAGCAATAAGGATGCAAGTAGGAAATAAAGCACAGGTGGAAGTGTTAAACCGTCATGGTAATAATTTAGTCAGTTCAATTAACTTGAGATAACCAACAATATCTTATACGGGTAAAAATTAATTGTTAACATGCTACATATGAGTTGTCAGATGAAATAAAGATCTTGCACTTGCACACACATCTATGCATTCTTGACTCTTTGACACTTTAGTTTATCATGCAATCTACTAGAAGAGATTATAGAACAGATTTCATATTGTATGCTTCCATTCCGTGATTTTTACTATGAGCTTTCTCCAAAGGTAAAACAATAATGCAAAGATTCATTTTCGTAGGTATAGAATATTTGTTTTGTTAGATTGATTGTTATTTTTTGACTATTTGACTACTTCGTTTGTAATTTCCTTCAGAATATTTTCCAAAAGACTTCCACTGTCCGATGCAGCGAATAATAACAATGAGAACAATTTAACATCAGATTGGAGTAATGGAATTCCGGTAGACCAGATCATAATCAATTTTCAACAAATTGTACCTTGAAAGTCAATTGCCCTGCATAAAGAAAGGTATTTACGATGATTTCTAATAATAACAGGTTACAATTTTGGAGTACATATTTGACCAACTTGGAGGACAAGACTTGAAGAATTGTAGGGAAGTGTGCAAAACATGGTCAATTTTAGCCGTACCATCGTTGACTTATCAGACATGTGTCACGTATGATTGTTCTCCAGCGACAACCAAACTCAAATGCTTCAGCTCATCTAAAACAAGTAGAAGATTAGTCAAATTCTTGTTGACATCAATGATAGGTTTTACTGCTTGGAACGAAATGAGAGTGAAGGGACTATCAAGTATAGGCATGAAAATATTTCTGACCAAATTGCCCAAGGAAATACAATTCAGAACTTTACAAAATATTACAACTTTAGAAATTTCAGACTGTGTTTTAAAATGGGGAAGAATGCTCTCATTCCTGAGGTTGTTTGAGAACTTAAAATCATTCGTTGATGTCAGGAACTACAACTACATAGGCAATTTCTTTCACGCTGTATGCGGTGACCAGCAAAGTGAATTGGAATATCTTGAAGAAAAGTTTGGAACAAAACCATTGCCGATTTCGTCATTAAAAATTTTCAAGAAAGAAGCCAACTCCAATTTAAATATGCTGCTGAAACTATTTTTAAGAACTAGTCGTGAGTTGGAAAATTTTGAACTGAAATTACACAACACAGATTTCGGTTGGATTCCGACAAGCGATCGTACCGAATTCGTTACAGTTTTAGGCTTTCTTTTACTGAAGCAAACAAGAACTCTTCAGAAATTGTCCTTTGAGTGGTGTTGTTCCAGAAGTAATTTTTATTTCGATGATTTCCTCCAATGTCTCAGCATAATGTTTGTAGGGGAATTGCAGTTAACGCATTTGAACCTTCAATTCGAATGGATTGCTTTGAACAACGATGATGTAGATGGACTACTAATACCGTTCATTCACAGATTTACTAGCTTGAAGAAATTAACTCTAGGGAAAATAATCCTTACTCCTGAGACTGCTACCCGGTTAGAAAGACTCCGACCTGTCAACAGTGCATGCTGTGAATGCAATTTTGACATTATTTTTAGTGACCACAGTGGTCTAGACATACATCAGCAAATCCTCCAGCATCTAGATGGAAGTTCTGTAATGTTAAACTGTGTGCGTTCCATAAGAGTCGCTGTTTCAGATATGTTTACCTTTGAACTTTCTCAAATGCTGTGGAATGAGGAATCCGTAGTAGAGTACCCTTACTTGAAGGAATTGATGGTGAACATGGCATGGTTTCCTTTAGGATGTGAATTCAACACATTTAATATTAACCGGATCATTTACAGCTTCCCTAATTTAACCACATTGTGGATCTTTGATGGACCCCGATTTATGTACAAAAGCTCAAACAATGTTAACAGGCAATGGCAAAAAATGAGTCAGGCTAATATTGGGGATGATGAAATTCAAATGATCTTTGAAGGGTTGCGCAACTTGAAAAACTTAAGACTCAGGGCTAGAATGTCATCATTAACCGACTATGGATTGACCGGTTTGTCTCCTGAAGCTTGCACAAGAATTATTACAAGTTTAGACTTTCGCTCTCACCCTTCTGATATTCGAGGAAGATCACTATCCAGTTTAAAATGTAAATTATACATAACAACATTTGTGCTTCAGTCGCCATTGAGTTGAGTCCATTACTGCGTATAGTGTTTGTAAATATTAATTATTATTTTCTGAAATGTTTATTATTTAGATTTGGAGGAATTAATGCTCAAGGGTGTTGGTAAAGGAATTACTGACGTAACAATGTACTTCGGTTTTAACGATATGCCAAAACTGAAAGTTATTCATTTATTCGGCTCCATGAATATCTCAAGTACAGGAATCAACGTACTTTCAAAAAAATTCCCCAAGTCTGCAGGGTGTATGTTTTATTCTAACAAAAAGTGATGGTCTAAAGACATAATATCGTGCTTTACAAACAGCTCAGTTGAATAAATGGCAGTATACCTCTACAGACACCCACTGGAAAAAATTCAAATTGAAACTTTTCATGCAATTTTTTTTTGGCCTTAATGGGTTAGGTAAGCGTATTTTCAGTATACTGAAAAATGAATGAAAAGTAGTCTCATTGTAGATTTTCCTTGACTCTTCCCCTCATTTGCTGAAGGTCTAAAGTGTACCGAAGCTTTTATTTGTATGTATTTATCTGTAGTCTGCAGTACTTGTAATTTGCGTATGCTTTAAATAATTTGTGTTGAAAATATACACTAGTAACTTTATATTTTGGAGTTGTAAGTGCAGGTTTATGTTCATTTGTATCTATAGGCTCTATATAAGTATTCAAAGGTAAATGTTAAGCATATAGAATTTTCTGGACATTTTAGAGAGCAAATATTTCATGTTTTGTAGATTTGCCTAAAGCATCCTAGAGTAAGTATTTATGTGGCTGACAAACAAGGTAACAAGTTCAGGAGATAGGATTCCTCCCACTCAACTAGCACTCAAGTGGAATGCTAAAATGTCAAATGCCCACTTTGCGAATATTAGAATATTATTATGTCGGCACAAACCTATCAGTATAATGGAAAGTATTATGTCAACTAATTTAAATTAGCTGGCTTACGGTGCACACTTGGGGGAGGGGTATGATTCACTCCCTACTAGTAAGCGTGAACTAACATCTTTTAAGTTGAAGGTTTAATTCATACAAATAACTTTACTTCATCCACTGGGAATAGTTGGTTCACATTTGTACGTGTACATCTGTTCCTGCATCCTTATTTCACCTAAAAAATGTCGGTGGTACAATCGCATATTAAATATTGCAGAATAATCAGTGATAAAGGGAAGTTGAACGCATGAATTTAAACGAGAGTATAGAGATAGTAAATTTCTAGGCAAAATAATTGTGCTAAATTCCACGTTTAACACTGCCGTTTTTATATTTGTAGCACTTTCGATATTTGTGTCCAATTTTAGCATGATTGATGTTAATGATGTTACATTTCACTCAGAACTATGTATTAATACCTAACCTACATAATTAATACATATCTACATGCTAAAAGCATTGACCTTCATGCTTTCAAATGTGTTCAAACCTCGATAACCTTTGCAGTAATTATTTTGCAGCGTGAAGTGTGACTTGTTAATTTAATTAATACCGAAGTGATTCTACAAAGCTATATGCAGATGGAGTCTTAATGCCATATTGCGATACCAATGAACAATCAAATGGATATATTGAGCCGGACACTAGAGGACAATGCGGATGCGACTATATACCCGCAAAACCGGGTTTTGCGGGTTCGTTTTGCATATTCATGACACAAATGACTATCACATTAATATTATATACAGGACAGAGCCTGACATAGGATATGTAGATTCGCTCAAACAATACGAACACACTATCTACTTTGGCTTTAGTTAAGTCTGTATGAATGAATACGAAATTAAATATATGTAGATTGTTAATTGTAAGGTTAAGTATGGGTTATTTTTCAGTTGCGGGTGAAGTGCGAGTTTTATTCAGACGAGATTTTGCGGGTGCTGATTCGGCTTTTGTCTGGTTTTCGGTGGGTGCGGGTCGAAAATATCGACTTGCATAGCCTCTACTAGGCACGCACCCCAAGTTCAACATTAATTTGTGCAATTTACGTATAGTATATTCGTATATTCCTCGTCTACTATCTGTATTAGAGGGCATATTACGAATATGAAATTTCGAATCTCGTTTTAGATTTCTACTAATATTAGGTATCAAATATACCACATCACAATCAAATTAAAGTGACATCATCAGGGAATTATCATTTTACTACGTGTTAATAAAACAGAAAGAGAAATGATACATTTTAATAAGATGCCAAAATATTCATGAAAGCAATTTTAGTTTCTGTGTTCAATTCAATTACTGCTGTATCGAACGACGCAAGCTAAGTACAGATAAAGCATTATTGTTACGCGTGTATAATGTACATTTTATATAATACAGACGAAACGAGTTGTTGAACAGCACCATAGAGAAAGTTAACTTTTGAATTGGATGAATGAAAGTACAACAAATCCTGCCTTATTTCGTCTTTCATCCTCATACCTGGTAAAAGATAAACCTCAAAAAGCTGGAGCACGATAAATATCACAAAGAGTTAACATGTTGACGTGCTTCAACTGATAGGCACACAATTTCCTCGAGAATGCAAAAGCATGACTATATAGTCCCGAAGTCCCAATATGTCCTTTGATTCACCATTCAACCGTTCTGAATTGTGAAAGTGAAAAAGTCCTTTTATCCACACCCGTTTTTTCAGTCTGTCAACGACCACTCATATAATCGCATTCAAAAGATGGAAGTTAGCAGGAAATAAAATTCCATAAGTCAACTACAATTTTATGTACTTATTGTGAAGTTGTACTAACGTAAATACGCAACCTATATTAATACCTAGTAAATATTATACCTGCAATATCTTATATAACACCTTAACAGAAAACGGGTTATGAATTACATAATATGTGTCCTATCGGATGTCGTCCTGTGTGTGTGTAAAAGCGAACAAGCGTGCATTCAGGAATATAATGATGTGAAGTCCAGATGATGAGTATTACTCTAGATATTTTTTCTAATACCAAGAAATTTTATTACGTATAATCCGTAGTGTATGTTATATGAATGACCAATAATACAGAATAATAATATACTTCTACTCTTTACACGGTAAGCATAAAGGCAAGAAGACTCTTTTCAATTTGGAAAAAGTTCCTTTGCAGACGGAGTGCAAGGTACATAGAAGAATATTCTTCTGTGCTCCCTTTCAGTGAAAGAGAATTGAATTGTATTATTCTCAGAATAGGAATAATGGGGATTGGGGATGAAAAGGAGAGATGGGAATGTCTTTCGACTACAGAAGCAAAATAACGATTGTGGAACTGCAAATCTCTACAAATACAAGATGATTATAGTAGAGACTTGACTTTTTTATGATTTTGAACAGATTTCGCTTATAAAGAATGCCTGAGTGATGGAACCTGGTTTAAGCATCCGGATTCTAATCAGATTTGGTCTAACTATACGACCTGTATCGATCTGCAAGACCTACAGGTACATACACATTCCCTTTTGCAATTTATTATTTCAAAGCATTATGTCCCCACATTAAGTATACATCTATACATAATACATACCTACCTATATAGATTAGATACCTATTTATTGTATGTACTTATTTATTACCTATATGTTAAAGACCACACAAATAAGTACATCAGAAAAGTCAGGTTCGTGTTTCTATGTAGGTATTGTAGTAGGTGTACAAGCATCCATACTATATGTGAAGTCAGTCATATCAGTAGCTTCGGGGAGAGGGAAGGAACTGGATTTATCAAAAAATCATTCGTAGTAGAATGCTCATGGTCGTGAATCGTATAAAGCGGAAATTATTTTTGCATATAGCAATGTTAGATATTTCGAAAGCAATGAAGGTTTATTATGTTGCCTATACATTCTTATCAATTCATAAGAATATAATTGTGTTACTTCTACAGTACACCCACCGGAGATAAATTCTGAACACAAAAGTTGCCAAGTAGCATTTGAATTCTCTAAGGCATTATTTTCGTGCGTGGGCAACATTATTGTACCGTATGTTCAAGTATATTCGAAACGATGTGATGTTATTCGGCACCTACCTGTACTTTTTCCTACTGTATCAGATCAGTATTATGAATGAACGAATCCATTTTGAAAGCAAAGGAGGCACATTATTATTTGTTAGGTATATTGTATTATGTGAAGAATCCTTTTTTGTTCCATGTTGAAATGTGATACAATATTCTTGCTTATTGTAGAGGTTTGTGTCGCTAAAAAGTTGAAAACAATGCATAATAAGTACATTCGAACAGTTTGAGTGTTCATAAAGCTATTTTTAGAACGTGAAGTGTATAGTGATATAAATAAATAACTTATTTCGCGAGTATACATAATTTGATTTTTATGCTTGGATTCCTCAAATGTGAAAATAAAGTCTCTTCAAGATAAAAGCTGAAAACAAAAGAGAAACAGAGGCGGAAATTGTTTAACTTGCAGCGAATGTCATTTTTCTCACCAAAAGTCTGATGATGAATTCATGCATGCGACTGATAGTGAAATGTCGTTCAGGCTCATACTTGGCTAAAGACTCTTTGCGCACAAAGTTTTTATGTTAAAAACCACATACTGTGTAAACAACAGTATTAATTGTATAAAGGACACCTTACGAGACGAGTCAATTTAAGTATATCACACGATATACGCAGTTACAAAGTCGTGAATTACTTTGATGTAGAAAATGAAGTACTTTTATGTTGATTTGTTCACGTAGGTACTTCTCTTTCAAGACTTATTATTCAAAATAATTCAAACAGCATTTGAAATTCCTTGTGAAAGTTTTACAAAGTTTTTGTTGCTTTCCACAGCATCAGTTGACTTTTCCGAGATCTGAATAAACTTAAAATTTGATATGCCTGACACGAAATTGGAAAATTAATCTTGCTATAGAGCATGTCAAAATATCACTGTATAAAATACTCAGCTATACCAACAAGATCAACATACATTAAAGTTTCTCGTTAAGCTATAAAATACATACGAAGAGAGTTATATTATTATGTGCTTCAGTACTTGTACTTGTAGTACTTGTGATGTACTTGAATGACAATAACAATGTCTCTGTGTGAGAAATTGAAACACAATTATTATTACATAGGATAGAAAACCTCAGCAGATTATATATCCTTGATTGCATTAATTATAATTATTATGACAACTATCTGTAAGAAGGGAGGTTTCCCTGTCCCTGATGTGGAATAGAAACCTAAGGTGGTTGAAATCAAATGATGTCTATTAAACGAAGGTTTGCGTGGATATTTAATTTCAGTGGCGACGCTTCATCATCACGTTCTATGAACTGGGTTATTTCCTTTCTGTTTGCGCCCTGGTCGTTTCTCTAGTAATTTTCTGCTCATTCAAGTAAGTTTGTTTGGTTCATTTCCTTTATTCATCTCCACATGTACACATCAAGTTAATATCCTTTCACGCCTTCTTTACCGCGTAAAGACAGTGGGCAAAAAACTTTCGCGGAATGCCTTTCGCCTGTACATTCGAGCTTTTAGTTTTATTCTATTAGCAGGCACTTTAAGTTTCTGCTCCCCTATTTAATTAACTGTAACTGCCTACCATTAAATACCATAATTGGAACTATTCCGCTTAACCATTTCTCCACATGAAAGTATGTCACACAAAAGACAAAGACCTGTATAGAATCACCCTAAACATACGAGGCGAAACATTTACCAAACTGCAGATAAAGCACGCAATAACATAAATACTGACAAAGCCTGTCTTAGTCTATAGTTATCTCACTCAAATACACAGACAAGGTCTCCTTTGTCTTTCTGCATGCAAACCTGCAATGTGTCATAGGAAATTAAATAGAAAGGCCTTTTATTTTACAACACACATTCCTGTGCACACATGTGCTTTCTTCCACCTAATTGACTCTTACGATAATGATTATAGCGTCTAACAACTAACAACCGATATGTGCACTCATACTTACACAGCTGGAAAATACTAATTCGCAGAGTAAATACAGATACCTAATGTCAGGTAATGTCTACAAGATAAATCATCCGTGAGTGTGAGACATACCAACGTGGCCAAAGATATTTGATAAGGCATACAATGATACAATTTATCGTGACTCAAATTTTGTGAGTTGCAGTTAAAATACAATTTTTGATCCTCTTGTGGCGGGTTTAGTATGCACTTCCTATGTTATCAAAAGGACATGGAAGTATGTACAAACAATTAGTTGAGACACTTGAAATTTGAAATAAAATATGTCTATCAGTATATTCTTCGACATGAAAAATAGATTTTGACCAAATGATGATTGATTCTATCATCTACCCTGCCCGGTTTATGCTTACACCCTAAAGCAGCTTATTTGCAAGCACAAAGTGCTGCTGCGATTTTTACATTACAATTTGTAATTCCAACCTCATCAAAAGTGATTTACACCGTCAGGAAGAAAAGTAGAGGACAAAGTCATTAGCAAAGAAAGGTCTTTCCGCAAACTTACCCTTCAATTTAGTTAATTACCACATAGTCTGCCATTTACATCTGTAACTAAATAAAAAGTAAAGTCATAACCACGTGCTAAAAAATTCATTTTGGAATTAGTAGTAATTACAATTATAATTGGCACTGTTGGCTGACGAAGTGCTACTGAAAAGCATTGATAATTCATGTCAAAAGAAACGTGAGTATCAATAGTTGTCAAACTCTAATTTGAGTATGAAAATGTCATTTGCAGATGTTTAGAATGCACCAGAGTACGGATTCACAAGCATCTCTTTGTCTCGTTTATCATCAGCAACCTCATGTGGATGGTTTGGTACAGAATTGTTGTCAACGATCCACAAGTCCTTCTACAGAACAGCGTATGTTATTCTCCTGGCTTTGAACACAATTACTATGAAAAGAGCTATTAGAATTACAAAGCTGATTAATCCGACAGAACCACATGTCCCACACTTGTTCGTGGATTACAAAAACTTCGTGTTTGCATTTTCTTGTTTGTTTTGCAGTCCTGGTGTCAAGGGCTTCATTTAATGGTCATGTATTTCATGATGGCGAACTACTTCTGGATGTTCTGCGAAGGATTCTATCTACACACATTGCTTGTTTTTGCTTTTCTCCGATCGGAAACACAACTGTTGAGAGGATTCTACGTTTTTGGGTGGCTTGGACCAGCTATTCCCATTATATCCTATTACTACTTCAGAGCAAACGATGGAACGGATAATCAAGCGTACGAAATAAATTCCTCGTTCATTAACTAATTATGTGCATGCTGTACTTACCTACTTAATTATTTTACATGGTCTAGTTTTGTCTATAGAGACTCCAAGTGAAAGTATGATATTGACATTACAAGTGAGTATAGAATCTGGAACGCACTTTAAATAGTGTTAGAAAGTAAGAAATAAATTAAATGATAATTCACTTTCACTTTTATACTAAACATTGCTCTCAGTATACTGAAACAGAGTACTGATCACACATATCACAAAAATAATTTCATGTTGTACAAGACTCAACCATGTATTCAATTTCTACCATGTTTAATCTATTTGGTGTCAGTAATTACTAGTGCAAGAAACTCGTCAATTATGTCCCACCTCCCATAATTATATTCTCTGAAAAAAGGAAATTTTAATAGTTCGTGGAAGATTTTAAGCGATTACTGAATTTTGTGTTATAAGAATGATTTGCTAATCTATAATAAATCCCTGTCTGTACGATATATTATATCTTTACCAATAGTAGGTTAGCAGCCCTTCGGCTATAATATTATGTTGGCATTAGGTACTAGTACTAATAATGTTAAAAAGTTTATGGTATTCATTAAAAAATATGTAAAATATACTTCTTGACATTATTAAATGTTTTCCGTAGGGTACAGTGCATAATATGTATGTCGCACTACATTGGGTTAAACCATGTCAGAGTGGATTTATGAAATTGTTTTTATGGTAAAATATTGGTTTGTATGTATAACAGATGCTGGGTGTCAGAAAGTAAATGGAGCCTGATTCAAAAGATTCCAGTCTGTCTTTGTTTGGCTCTCAGTTTGGCATTTCTCATAAATATTCTTCGAGTTTTGGTAACCAAACTGAAAGACCAACGGAATTTCACCAATGCCATAAGGCGGAACTCTTCCATTGCAGCTCCGGATAATCATCATTCATTGAGAAAGGTCATCCTTAGTCCTTAATCGATTTCCTATAAATATAAAAATCTCAAATCTCTCAATTCAAGACATGTAGCTTTTCTATCCATTATGAACATTACATTAGTATTTATCTAAGTATACTATTAGTAACTACTAAGAAACAGGACTTTACAAGGGCAGCTGGCAGACAAATAAACTATTTTTATTGACATCCTGACGTTGGAAATTGAATTTTCCAATTGTTCTTCCCATTTTTTTATTCATAAATAATTGTAGGATCTTTTGATGTCGATGAAAGCGATTGATCAAAAATGAATGTAAAAGAAACACTCTGAAGAGAAAGTAACATTTCGCATGTATTATTATTATTGTATTTATACGAAAGCAGGAATGGCAATATCCAGCCAGAGACACAAAAGTCAAAATGATTCAATTTAAAGGATGCTTTTCAGTCCTTTACAGGCATTTTATTTCATACACGAGTTTCGGTACTTTTCTTTTGTTCTAGACCAAGAGTTCAAGCAGCGATAACATATCCTATCAAACTCTGATGCATAGCATCCTCAATTTTGCATAATTTTTTCTGGTGATTGGTAATATTGCAATCATTATTACCTGTTATTGTTATTACATAGGAAGCAGGTTGAAATATAATTCCAATTACTCACGCCTAGAGGAATTATTTATTACAAAAAGTTGACAATAGTTAACCTACATGGAACTACATGGAATGTCTACATGGAACTAACGCTATTTTTAATCTAATTGGTCAAAGAGATCTTGTATCTCATTACTGACGTATGTGTAGATTGTTCATATTCAGAGAAACTATATAGACTCATTAGTTAGAATACAATTGGTGATTAGTTTCTCAGTACGTAATACAAGTGCAGGAAGATTAAAAAGCATTTTTCATTCTCAACTGTCTCAACATACTTACAAACTAGTTCTAAAATAATATAATGAAAAGAACATTTGCATTTACATTATAATATGTATTAAATCTATTGTAATATTATTATGAGAATATTTTACATAAACACTTATGATCTGGTTGTGATTATAATACATATTTGTGTTGTGTACTAATGAATAGGCTGTACGAGCTACTTTAATTTTGATTCCCTTGTTGGGACTGCACTATTTTGTGACTCCATTTCGACCAAATCCTGGTACCAAAGAAGAAGCAGTGTATGAAATCGTTGCGGCAGCTACTTCATCACTACAGGTAATGTTTGCCAGGTTTAATAAATACTTCTTATAACGAAATGCTGCTTTGATGTTGAAAATTAGTTTTGGCATTTATGTGTTAATAATATGGAAGGAGTAAATACAGATATAAAGGAATGAGCATTATCTCTTTGATTATAATATTGGTTTTTATTGAAGTGAATTATTTGGAACATTCATTACTATTTATTGCAAATACACAACATTACATTTCATTATAGGTACTCAGTATGTGATTCTGTGATTTATGTTAGTGTCAACTTTTATTCATAGGAAGTTGTTCATGAATATTTGTTTTATGATTGTAGGGACTCTGTGTATCTCTGCTCTTTTGCTTCTGTAACACTGAAGTGTTGACGGTATTTCGACGGAGAGTTTGTAGACGACTCTGCATCCAGAAATCCCCAACACAACGTCCCGACTCATGTAATCCCACGAGTATGTCGGTAAAACATGTTATACTAAAATGAGTTCAAAGCAATTGCAATACTAATAATAAATAACACTAGAATATACAGAATCAAAAGTTAATTTTAATACATAAATTTGATATACGTAGATGGTTGCCACGAAGCAGCGGAAAGAATCGACACTAGAGGAGAGATTCTGAAGATACATGCAAAAGCCGCATCAGTGGAAATGGAAATTCTCGACGAACGTATATGAAATGAGATTTCCAGTGTCCAGTAGTTGCGGAAGTTGAATCATAAATATTTAAGCCTGATTCTAATAGGTTTATTTATTACATTGGTTATTTGTGCGTATTCTGATTAAGTATAAAAATCAACTTCTTTAGCTGATATTATTATTGTGTCCATTGGGGAAATTACAAAGCAAGTTGGTAAATTATTTCTCTTTTATAAGCATCCATCCGTAGTAGAAACTTACTTTAAAATAAAGCAAAGCTAAAAACTAGAAACGAAATGTTTCATGTTTTGAACTATATACATTATGGAGAAAGGAAGTTTTACTTTCACTAGAATGTAAAGAGAAAGTTTGCTACCTACTCGGTATTTTCTCTTCAAATTAGCATTCTAAAGTAGAAATTTTATGTATGTTAACTTTTTGTCTATTTTTATACAAAGGTACTTATTTTCACCATGTGTTCAACATGGTTTGTCATGTGTTATAAGTTATTATTTTTAGGTACTGTACACTAGTTTATAGACTTTGCTTATGATGGGCACATTGTGTCGGTTACACGTTACAAGTTACAGCGGGACAACAACTAATCCATCTAATGATGAAGTAATTATTAATTTATTGTGATACAGGTAAATAAAAGAAGAAGCGCGGTAGCAATGGAAATGCTTCGTCCTAACATTTCTTTTGCCATTATTTTGAAAGTTGAAACAGCTTTTTATAATGCTTCTGATGTATTCGCAGTAAAAATGGTACATCTGTATTACCTTACCTGTTTGTATATTATGCATACTACAAATGTAATTACTATTTACCCGTAAATAAATGGTAAACCCATTAATATTATTGGAATTGCGTGAAAAAATGGTATTGAGATAGGCGATTTACGTTACGTTGCACGTTGCAGTTGTACCGTTGTCACAAATCTCACAAACTGTAAATTCATGCATGACGGTGTTCGTCATATGAGAAAAATCTGACAGTTTCATTTTGTGCTCATTCATGTAATAATCGATATGCAACCGTACCGTACAGTGCATAATATATTTTATGCAATTGAAATTACATTACTTATGTACATAATGCATTAAGCAAATACAACAAAAATCGTACATGTATACTGTTTAGATTAATAAATATCTCGAATTCTTCATGAATCATGAGGGTACATTACAAATGTAACTTTAAATCATTCTATGTGTTTAATAGTAATCTCTGTATTGAATCTTGATATTGTATATATAGGATTTAGAATGCAAATCTTTGTAAATTGTGTTAATTGTATCAACGAGTACCAATGCAATGTAATAATCAGAATTAGATGTCAACTGTCCGCTATAGTTACCGCTATAGTCTACTCTACTAGTCCGACTAATGAAATCTGTCGTAAAAGTAAATATTTTTTCATGTTGTCTAATGTTGTATTATAATCAATATACTAGCATAGCATTTAGGTAACCTTGTATAACATGTATTTGTGTACCCAGAAAAATCAAACAAATGTAAATAACTGTCCAACTTCCTGTAAAGTGAAAGTATTTGACTCTCGACCGAGGTACACGTGTTCCGTGTTCCGAACTCTATAAACTCGTTTATTCTGTATTAATGTCACATTTCCTGTAACTTTAAGTAATTATACCTGTTATACATTAAAATAAATAATTATTACCTTTGTGAAATCAAAAACTGAATGCTATCTGGATTATAGCATTAATATCCAGTTCAACTCTCGTGATAATGGTAGTTAGATGTACTAGTATTAAGGTATGCTACAACATACACGGTCGGGGAAAGGCGGTTGTCAAAACGCTTCTACGTGACATACATAAACCAAGGTAATCGATGTGTGTACTGGTTCTAATTGAGTGTATTATTTGTTTCAAACCCTTGCCCTAGTATACTAAGTAAGTAGCTTAGTAGCTAGGTCTATAAAACTCTACACCTATATTATTGTAGGTATTTATTAATGTTGTGTCCAATAATATTGTACAGACTAAATGTGATCAATGTTCATTAAAACATTTTTGAAAAGAAAGAAAGATGAGAGAAAGTTAATTACCGAAGCATAATGTACCACGTACATTTATGTATTAAAATTGAAGCCTCATTGTCGCACGTATATAATTGTGAGAAATTATCTACAATGTATGATTTTTACCAACAGCACACCGGGCATAATCTATAAAGGCAGTACTTTTCAGACACATTCACATGGGATAGTGTATGTAGTACAACAAAAATAATAAAATATTGAAAGTGTGCGTCTCACATATATTTACTAATTACAACCTAGCACACTTATTTAAGCGTAAACTTTTGCAAATTATGGAAATCTTCAATCTGTGTTCATGTAAAAGGCTTAATACTCCACGTAGTTGCAGCTGGTTAGAAGTGAAAGAGTTTTCTTTCTTTGCAACTAAATCTTTGCTGAACCAACCCATAGATACCGCTTTCACTCTATAAGATTCATCTCCGTCAAACCTTCGTTTGAGCCATGGGACGTATTCTACATATATTATGCATGTAAAGTTGCGTTTTAGTAATCACCAAGATATATTTGTAATGTAAAGTTTAGCAAAAGTTTTTCAAATCAAACTATATTTTATATATCTATAGGTAAATAAGTGTAGTTAGTGGTTTATGTATTATCATGATTGATGAAACGCTATACTTAAAACGAAACAAGTAAGTAGTTCGTCGAAGATTCTGACTAACCATGTAAATACCATATCATAATATTACACTTATCTTAAGTTTCTATGAAATGCCTTAGCCATGTAGTGCTGTCTTCTTGATTGACTGAAGTTGAAGAAGTTTGACATGTTAATGTCAACAAAATTCTTTCATTCTTTGAGTATGAAAATTGTACATGTATACTCTTAGGATTACGCATAATATAAGTGTGTGACACAATATTTATGTACCTGACAGTTTTTGACATTTTTTCCATGGATTATCTGCTATTATCTGCTACAGCTAGGTCGTTGTCCGTTTATAGAACTTTGCAAGATTTGATTGTAAAAATAAGCTTAATTTTCTGAAAAAGTAAATGAAATTATATGTTTTTTGTAAAGTTACAAATATATACACTTACACTTACATCTACAATATCTTACACTTATATTGAGGCGCATAAAACTGAAATGGCAGTACAGCTATATAATCACGTATCTAGGTTGGTGTCTGAATTACAGAGCAATTTAAAACGAACACAATTTAAGCTGGACTGAAACTTTGCGGTTTGATGTTTTTAAATGTGTATAGTGAAGTTTAGTTAGAATAGCAATGAGATCAGATAGCTATTTTAGCTATATCAATAAATAACATACATAGAAATAGCAAATATTTTATGTGTATAATATTATCTATAACAGAAATGATGCCTTTACTTATTATCGATTTCGAAGGAGTTTCTCAACCAGAAATAAAGTGCGATGTGCATTTTCACTATATGTTAGTATTACTAATAAGTAAACACAACATACCTACACTTTGAATATTATTTTCCTACTGAAAAAGTTAAATTAATAGAATTCATGCTACAATGGATTTTCGTCTATTGTGGGAGCCTTTTTATTCGTTTATTCAAACAAATGGAAAATTTTATTTTTTGCCATTCGAAGCATATTCACTTGTTCCAACACTCTTTGTCTCCAAAAACAAAATAAGCATCATATACTTTATTGTTCAATCAGTAGTAACTGCTTTAGCAAGTTTAACTTTGGCTGTGTATTTTGTATTAAAATTAAAAGTAGAAGCAGCAGATACAAAGGACAATAAAATAGCAGTTGTGCAGTTGCTGTCACTTTTTGGCTGTTTTGGAACAACACTTTTGACATCATTTAATGTTCTTAGCCTATTCAATGCCCAAGAGGTCACTACATTATTCAATATGATTTCCCGTACGTATTCATTGACCAGGGGTAAGTATAAAATGTTATTAATTTTTAGCAAGTAAATTGCAACACCTATCTTGGTAGGTACCAGAATCGCATTGAAAACGAAGGTTAATTTTGTACCTACATTGTTGTATCTGGAGATTTTGTAGTTTTCTTTGTTCTTATCATATACCAAAATGTGATTTTTAAAAACCTACCCCTATAATACCATAATATTTACAGAAAGTATATCATTGTATGCTCAACGGAATATAAAATTATCATAAGTGCATAAAATAAACCTTGAGTTGAGACTATAGTCAGACAAACTTTACAATGTTTATCTACTACAGTAAAAGTGTTTCAAACTCTGCAAGTGAGTATAAGATTTGTTACATACAAAGGAAAATTTCAAGAAATACTAATTTTTTGGGCTTTGCCATATCATTGCATATTTTTTGAAATTTTCATTTGTGTTTATGGATCAAATCTTACACATGCTTGTAGAGTTTAAGCTATTTCTGAATATGTCTTCACATGGAAATTGAATATAGTAATCACAAAGTTTGTCTGTCTGAATTAATATAGCTTTAACAATTATTTTATCCACTTGAAAAACAAAACTTTATGTAAGTTTACATTTGGACTGCTCGCACTCTGCACCTAATACTGTATTACATACCCAGTCTGTTACTTTATAGCTATATTTTCATAAAGTTTCGGTACCTACTTATTATGCAAAGACACATTGAATATGTCGAGGTCAAGAAGGAGTTGAATGGTTGACCCATCTTCGAACTTTGCCTTTAAATGGGACACCGGATTTTTATCGCAAACCGTTATTGAGTTATCATGCAGACGGACAGACAGACTATGTGTTGGCTGGCATATAATATAAGTATCTTTACGGAACTTAATAATTTGTATAAACTGCGAAATGTAGAAGACAATAAATACACATTTAGTAAACGCAAACACTTATTGTTAGTAAATAGTAAACGTGTACAATATTATTATTTGGTTTCGTATACGCAGTGACTTATTATTACTTAATATTTAGCTCATTGTTAGACAGTACGTTATGTACTGCGCACATAATAAGTTGCAAACCTTAGAATTCTTATGGTACGTAATTAATAGTGATTTTTTAATGCTTTTGCAATATTTTAGGTTTAACCGTGGACAAGAAACAAAAGAAACACAGAACAGATGCCTTTCTATTCTTCATAAAACAGTTTACTCCCATAACGATTGGAGCAATTTTATGTTTCACCACTGCACCATTTTTCGTGAACCTGGACATTATGCCACTATTCAATGGCTACATCTCACACGCTTACCTACCCTTCTACTTAAAGTGTTTTATTTTGCTGTAATATTTATAATAACATCCGGAGGACTTAATTTATTGTTTCTGTATCTTTTCATTTTACTTATAACTTTGAGAGTTATGTTGGATCTGATAAAATTGATAACCTCCATTAAGAAATCGAATAATGCAATTGAAAGATTTCAGATGGACGTGATTTTATTTAAATCTTGCAACATAATTTTAAATGTTGTAAATTACCAGTTAATTATAATAGTACCCATCCTAACCGCTTACGGAATTATTTTCGGAGTTTTCTGCAATTATGCAACCTTGAAAATGTATCATCAAATTGATATGCCTCTTTATTTAATGATGCCTGTAATTTCAATATTCATTATTGGGATCGCCAGCCTAATAAATCCCAAGTTAGGACAAATCTACTGTTTGTCCGAAGTATACTTTGATGGTTGGCGACAGAAAAACATGACAAAATACATGCGTTTGAGTGTACGTTCTTGCCGTCCTTTGAGAGTGCAGTGCTGGACGTTCTTTGCTTATAAAAAATATACTGCCTTTGCATATATGTCCGTTTTGATTTCATATACAATTACTGCAATGTTGTCTTTTTGAAAAATTGTAAACAGTAAATTTATTTTCCAGAAAACTAACTATGCGTTTACAAATAAAGTTGTCATTTTTGTCTGCAACCTGATATGAATTGTCTTCTTTCACATACAACGTGCTAAATCAACTTATTACTGCTAAGGAAAATATAAATTTGAAAAATATATATTTATATTTATTTATCTATTCATATTCATAAGATTCACAATTGTTA